>BMAO01007704.1:0-42716 GCA_019973975.1 Trichonephila clavata | reverse complement strand
TTCTCGTTACTTATTGATTTCTATCACTATGTGATTATTTTTTTATTGTAAACAACACAAAAAGGTGTCTGAACCTAATGAGTTTGAACAGATGGCAGACATCCGTGATTTAATTTATTAGAACCTATATCTTGATGTTTTCCCTCTTGAGTTTTTGATTTTGAAAACCCAATGTGATTGTACTTTTGTACAAACTTTTCCCCTGTATTTTCAAAGGAAATAAACTCAAAATGCTGAGCAACAAAAATATATCCGGTGAAAAACAAATGTTGTATTGGAAGAATTATAGAGTATTCTTTTTTTGAAATATTTACTTTTCTTTAGAAAATACAATATATATTCTGAAAGTTTAATTAATTACTATATCCAAAATATTAGGCTTCAGTTTTTTTCATTTGCTAATTTAATTAGAAATACCAATGGTACAAATGAGTTGTTTTAGCAAATTTTTGTTTTTTACTTTTTGTATCAAGTAATAAATTTGCATCTATGTTTAGTTCAAAAAAATAATAAACTTGCCTTGCAATATCTACTAGAATAAAAAAAAAGTTGAACAGAAACTATTCTTTATGTTTTTCGTTGTTATTTGGCGCTTTTTATTTAAACCAGAAGTCTTTAACCATAATCCTGGGCTGATATATTTTTCATTGAGCATTGCAGGCATTACTTTATAGATCCTTTTGAAGGTATTTCTGCCTTGTGCAAATTTCTAAGTTCTTTACCGCAAAAAACACTTTGAAAATATTTGAATATTATTAAAGTGAGTGAGTGCTTATTAACGTAGCACTTTTAGGCAACACGAGGACTTTTGGAGATGGACCTGATAATTTTGAATCGTGGTCAAGTGACGAGGTAAACACCTCGACCGACATCCCTCTCTCCTAACTTCCACACTACATCAACAGATTTGAAGTGCATTAGCCCCCCTGCGCGGTAGGTCCTCAGTGGCATCAAGATTGAAGACCTATATCCTACAACGCCGGTCAAGAATTTGTGTTGGCGTTTTAGAGTCGCGGATTCAAGTGACCACTGGGCTACCGCGTCCAAAGAATATTACTAAAAACCATCCTTTTTGGCTCTTTTATATTAATTGATATTTTATTCTATCTAATGTTCACAAGCTTAAGTCTTTTTAAAGTAATTGTTCAAGGTAATATTTTGAAAACACTATGTTACACGAATAATCTCTAATAAAATTAATTACCTTTCTATATAAGGCAGTATGTTTCAAAATTTCAAAAGCATTCAATTTGCATTCAAACATAAGGAATGAATACAAATTACAATGCTATAAATTAACTGTCAAAATAATTTTAAAATGTTCCTTGCATTCTGTAAATAAGCTAATTCGTTTTCTTTAGTTTATATATAAAAAGATCAAATTTTAGAAATTTCTTTATTACAAATTTGAATGGAACTAACATATTTTCATAAATTTTGTACAATTAAAAGATTACATTTTAGCGTATTATATGTGTATGTATTTTTTTCTATGTATATTAGTGACGTAGCGTACAACCAGGATTCTAGAGGAACTTAAGCGGGTGTGGCTCATTGCTCTTATTAATAAGTATATCAGAAACGTCTTAAGATGCAGTGAGCCTCCAGGGCTTGTATTTTCCGAATGATGGATATACAAAATATAAACTAAACAAAGAGGGCTATAAACACAATCAACTATTTCGAAAATGTAAGATAATAACGTTAATAAGAATTACTGAAATTTTGACTTTAGTGCAATATAGTACAGAACATATTTTTCTGGAATCGTACATAGGTGGTAAGTTACCGATTATGACAACGCATTTTTGCTTGTATTGACTTGTAGCTTTTGTCGAAGTGTAAGATTAACTCATGTTTTTTCTTTCATATTTTATAATGGATTTTTAGGGGATAAGTGTCCCCAGCTCAAAGTTACAAATTACGCCACTAATAAACAAACCACAGTAATACGTTCATAAGCAAATAATCAACTGAATATAAAACGTTCCTGTCTGTATTCACCCTCAACAGACTTAATCAATTTTATTAGACACCAATTGCGCGTGCGTGCGTGATCCCCCACTAGAAGAAGATCAAATATAAATATTTTATATGAGTTTTGAATAAAATGTAAGAGCCAAATTTTTTATTGCTTGAATATTAATGTACTTTTTACAATTAAATACATAAAAAAGAGAGAAGAAATCTATAATTTTATGTATTATTTGGTCTAAATAAAAAAACTACTTATTATAGTTAGGGTTCTATTTCAGTTTTTTCCTATGCGAATATGCATACAGAACCAAAAATGTTTCAATATAAACTAAGACTACTTGAAAATGCTGCTCTCT
The DNA here is from genome assembly GCA_019973975.1 of Trichonephila clavata. Taxonomy (NCBI): domain Eukaryota; kingdom Metazoa; phylum Arthropoda; class Arachnida; order Araneae; family Nephilidae; genus Trichonephila; species Trichonephila clavata. The sequence continues at coordinate 40,383 of BMAO01007704.1, read as the reverse complement.
TATGAGATAAAGAACAAAAACCAAATTCGAGATTTTAAAAAAAAAATAAAGCCGAAATAAAAAGAAATCGAAACTAAAGGAAATTGTTTGGGTAAAATTTCAGATCCTTTCCGTAAACGCATCATTTAAGCTGTTATCTGCCGCTCTTAGCAAACTAAAAAGTTTTTAAAAAATAAACGAAAAATTATTCCAGCTAACTGCCTATTAAAGAAAGCGCCCCTGGATAAAAAAAAAAAATGTTGCAAAACTAAATGCTCCGTAGCATTTTATGTCTGAGCTCTGTGGAACTACGTTCTCAAGTTTTTAGTGCGCAATTTGAAGAATATAGCGGAGGAGGTTCTAGGGTGCTTTAAATTTTGTTACTTTATTTTTATCCCGAGGCGCACGAATTGACTTTTCCGAGACAATCAATCTTAGTATTTAAACGACAAACTTTAATGCAAGGTTTTAGTTTTCGAGAGATGCAATCAATCGGTCAGAAAGTTGAAAGAAAGGAGAGAGACGTGATTTAATATGCATGCGGAAGAAACTTTATTATTTACTTTGCATCACGAGAAGGGGAAAGGTCTTTTGTAAAATATATTTGAAATTTTACAAACATCAATTTATTCATTACTAGGGAAGGAAAGATGATTTATTACTCTTTGTAAGATTCTTATGACGAAACTGTTTGCGTGTGTGTGATACATTTAAAGAATATTTATTTTTAAATAGTTTGTGTATTTCCGAAACACAATAAAAAGGATTACAAAATCCATGTTATTTCTTTTATATTTAAGTAAATAAGATTTAAAAGTATGTAATATTGTATATTTGTGTATGAAGTAAATATACATTTTTGTATGTTATTTTAATGTGCAAAATTAGATACATGTATAATAAATTATAAGATCTAAGTGTACGTTTAAATGTGCATTCTTTTTAATCTTTTACTAATGAGTATATAAAATAAAAATCCTGATTTTTTTTTTAAATTATTCAAAAATTTTATATATATATATATATATATATATATATATATATATATATATATATATATATATATATATATATATATATATATGATATATATAACTATATTTAAACATTTATATATAACATTCTTTTTTAAATATATTAACATATTTAAAAAAAAGAATGCTGCTAAAATGAGCTTCCTTGCAAAAATTTAATTAAAATTCATTTTAAACTATCTACTTTTAGATTAATTTTTATTATAATTCCTGTTTCAAACAGATACTTGTGCGCTTTTAAAACTTTCTTCAAAATATTTTTAGTTTGCGGAATGATCTTTATGGTATCTGTTTTATACTATATATATATAAATTCACAATTTTAAGAAAATGAAAGAATTTTTTTAAGCATTGAAGGGTTTTTTTCAGATTTTTCCATCAAATTTGGGTAGCATGATTTTTTAAACAAATTAATTAGGTTTTTTTTTTCAGGTTTATTTTAACACTACATGACAACTACGCTTTTAAGAAAAGCGTAAAAGATACTCACTCAAACGAAAAATAATTTTGGGTATACTTGAGTTATTAAGTGCACTTATTTGATCCCAAGCAAAATTGGAGTAACAAAAAAAAAAAAAAATGTTCATATTACTTTTTTTTTTATTTAGTACTTGTTTTGTACTGTGCAAAATAAACACAGAAAGATCTAAGATCAAACACGTAAACAAAAAACAAATACGGAAAAATTCAAGACATAAATAGAAACAAATCTTTATATTAAGTTGAATATATGATGATCTAACATTACTTTCATACAATGATGCTTATCTCATATTTTGATCTCCAGACTGTAAGGCTCAAGCAGTAAAGTAAAATGCTATAATTTAATATTAACACGTCAAAAAGTATTTAATGTTTTAAAAAATATTGTAATGATATATAAAAACTAAAAATCATGAAAAAAGTTTTTTTTAATTTGTTATTAACTGTTTTATTGAGATTAATATTCCAACATTTTTCTTCAGCTGTAACCATACACTTTTAACATTACATTACTAAAACGAGCTCGATAATAACAATTTACTGAAAGGAAAAACGTTTCTATTAAAATAATATTGCACAGACAATATTTCTATTTCTTAATTATTTTAAAGTATTTATCATTTCCTCAGTTACTTATTCTTTCCATTTAAATTAGTCGTGTCAATTAATCACCCATAGGATCTTGGTTGTTAAGGAAATATTTAACGAAAATCTTGAATTTGGAAAAGACCAATGCGAACAATTTTCATACTTATATTTCTCTAAAAATTAAATTCATATTGATAAGGCTTTTAGATTTTAGTCTTTTATTTAATATGACTTTGTAAACAGTTTACGTTGAGTACGATAAATTCATAGAAAAAAGAAAGAAAATACATATGTAAATAATTTTTTCCGGCTGCAAAAAAAAGAAGTTTCATGTCATACATTTTTTTAATTAAGTTTCATATACTATGATAATTTATTCTATGACGTAAATATATGCCAAAGAACAATAGAATTCATTGCAATAAATTCTTTTTTCCTTTAGTTACATGAACACAAATATAAATCACACATGTTTCTCTTTTTAAAAATGCAGTTATTTTTTTTATTCTTGAAAATACATATTTACCACAGAATACGAGATGTTTATCTTTATTCTTGTCAACATTTGTTGCATTGCTAGCTTGATGAGAGCTTTCTCATAATTCATATTCTGAATACATAACAGTTTTTTCTCCATATATATTCTTTGTTGTCATTATTTATTGTAATTTTAAAATTAAATTATGAAACAATTTTTATCTTACAAATTTTTTGCGATTTTCGAAGAACATAAAAATATTTGGACTTATATTTAAATATCTCAATGTTGATAATAATTTTAAACGGAAAACTTTTTTCATGGTTTGTAAAAATTTGTATTAAAGATATTAAAAATTAATGCAGTTAACTTTTTACAGACATAAATAGAAAAAAAATTTTATTGGAATAATACTTATAACAAAACCTTTGTCTTTAATTATAATGTCATATTCAGTTAACGAAGTTACACGAAACATTTTACATCAAAAACAATGTTTATTTTTTCAATCGATATATTTTTCTTATATACATATAAACGCTATATTAACTAAACCATTCATAATGAGATTTGACGTTAAAAATTTAAAACCAATATACACGCATGTAAAGAAAATGTCCCTAAATTTAAGAAAAGGAACTTTAAAAAAATTATAATTTAATTGATTTTGTGTGGATAAACTAGGAGCACGCGAGTAAAAAAATATTTTAAGAAGAAATTAAAATGCGCAGCAAATTTTTCGATAATATTAAATATTTTGAAAAAAAAAACTTTTTTTTCCTTATATAAATTATTAACAAAAAGCTCAGTGATGTACGTGCTAGCCGTAATAAATTGCTTTTGAAACAAGAACCTTTTAACTATATTTGAAAAATAAGAAACAAAATGAACTAGATAGGAAGTAAATCTACTTGATCCCGTTTTAGTTTCAATATATATATTTCCCCGTTTATTTGTGTTAAACTAAAGGAGCTATACTTCGGAGTATCGGAGTTAATAAAATGTTAAAATTATCGGAATATTTATAAAATACAATCCCGCTCACAGTTTATGTATTTTTTTTTGTGAGATATGATTATCTGTCCCATCTTCCTAGAGGTACTATAAAAGAACGAACGACGCCGGCTGTTTCGAATAATTGATTCCAGAGACGTAAATAGCAGATGCTGGTTTGATAAATGTCAAGCCATAAACAATGCTCGACAAGGCCCACTTGCTGTGAAAATGTTCTAAATCACAGCAGCCTATATACACCTCCCTCAACTTCTTTTTCACAGGTAGAAATTTAGTAGGATCTTGATAAACGAGTTTATCCTAAAATTCTCCGTGAGTTCCAGCCCCCTTCTTCATGTGCCAAATCGATGAAAAGAAAGAACGAGTGGGAATATCGATTCATCGAATTTGTCGTCGCTCGTCAGGAACGCTTATTGATAATGGATTTCGGAGATAATAAGAACGTTTTCTGGCCTAGTTTCCGGCAAAGCTACGACGAAAGACCCTTTCTTCTCCCCCACACAGCGAAATTTTTTTTTTTTTTTTTTTTTTTTACTTCTTTCTTTTACTTCTACTCCAGAACTTACGAGATTTGAGCATCTTGTCGCCCAGGAAAAATCCTTTTATTCTTTCTTCACTGGTTCCATTTTTACTTCTACTGTTGTACTGATTTGTCTTCTGGTTTTTTACTTTTACTTTTTTTTAAAACTTTTTCTTTCGCAAAATCAGCACCAACGAAAATTTTCAGAAATAACAACAGCAGCAGTACGACTATTCCTTTGCTGATAGATAGGGAGGATTTACAGTCTTTATGCAAGCTCATTTCGGAGGTAAGCTGACTTTAAAACTGGAATTGTTTTGCTGCTGAAGCACTAGTCATTTAACTCCGGAATGGACATGTTGTAGGTTCCTTATCGTAAGTTTTTATATTAAAATAAATTACAACATATAAATGTCTGTGAGTCGTTACAGATTTCCTTTATTTTTCTTTGGCATCTGTTCAAAATATATCTAGAAAAGCTTACAAAATGTACTTGAATTCTACACACAAACTTCGAAAAAGAAGTAAGTTTATCTCAGCTTTCCCAGAGTGGAAACAGTATATGTAAAAATAAAATTAAAATACAAATAGATTTCTTATAAATAATATTAATGTGAATATTCGTTATGAACTATTACTAATAACAACAAACTATGACTCAGATTTCATAAATGTTTTTAAATTTCCATATGTAAGAGAAAAGTAGTTTTTACAAGCCAATCTTTCTTTAATTTATTTCGATTTGTGAATATGAGTTTCTCTCTCTCATTTAACGAATAGATGCCAATGACATAATTTAAATTTATTTTTAAAATTTAAAACTTTTTCTTAGTCATTAATTGAACATATAACGTAACGTTGATTTTCAGTTTTTTTTTTTTTTTTTTTTTTTTTTAATTTTTTTTTTGGAATACAATTAGATAAACTGAGATACATCCTCACCCAAAAAAAATTTAGACTCCATTTGTTTGCATAAATTCCATTCAGGAGTGAAAATTAATCTCAGAAAAATTTTGGCGTTAGTAGCTTTTAGCATAAAGCTTTCTATATTCCTGACTACTGGAGACTCATTTTTCATCCACGTATTATTCATGGCCTCATTAACCTAGTGGTCAGGTATTATTTGGAAAGAACAATAGTATACTAAAGATAACTTATATTTATTTTATTTGAATATTTGCAGTCCATTTTTGCAAAAGCTTCGTGAAAAGTTTGTTTTTCAAACTTGGCTAAAGACATGCCGTGTAGAAGAACTGTCCTCGCATTGATGTGATGTGAACATTAAGAGTGGGGAGTGCAAGTCCAGGTAACCGCGGCTTAAGGTTACGAGTTCCATCGTCAATAGCCCAAGCGTTGATTTAGAATACGATGTTAATTAACACTCATTCATAGTACGTATTGCTCAGGAAAAAAATCCATAACATATATTTCCTTCCAAAAAAAATAGATCCGGGGGGTGGGGAGTAAAACGTCCGTTTACTCATTTCAAAAGGCTATTAACTGTATTTTCTTCCCGTAAACAAAAAAGCTAAAAAAAATTTCCTAGCTGATAAAATGATTGAACCTGCCTATTCATTCTTAATAGGCTAATTAAATAAAAACACAGGATAAATAAATTACACATGAAATATCTTAATCTAATTTTTCTTGATCTTTTGAATCATTGATAAATCAGAAATACGTTCAGTCGAAAAGAATCCTTGAAACCTTTTTGAAACCTGTTTTTATTTTTTTTAGTTACCATGCGTTATAAGAACAAATACAAATTTTCACAATTCTTATTCATCCCTGAATAATATATAATATTATCTTTTGAAAGCTTTAAAAAGCTAAAAGTCTCATTGTGAAGGAATTTTAAGAATATAAACGTTAAACTATATAATGAAAAAGTTAATTCTCATTTAATTCAATTGCTTAAATAAAGTTGTGTCATTAATACTGTTTCTGATATTAAAAATTTGTAAAGTTATTATTTCACGACGTTAAAAAATTTTTTTCGTGTTCCATTTGTGCTTAAAACAGTTAATAAATTAACTGAAAATAAACTTCGTACAGAAAAACTACTAAAATATATAAATCTACTAAAAATATATAAATACTGGTTTTAATTGAATTTTATAAAACCAACTATAAAATTTCTTCGATACATTATGAATGAAACAAATATTAATCTATTCAAGAAATTATTTTTTGAAAACATATATATTAATTTAATAAAGTTTCAAGTATTTTTTTGTAGTTTAAAATTTGTATACTTTTTAAAAATTGTTTTCAAAATATTAATTCAACTATAATAATGTCTCTTCTTCAGTTGTAATAACTTGAATTATTACTATCGAAAGATTTCATATAAGGTGAGAATTTTTCCCTTCAAAGATTTAGATAAAAAATTTACAATGGTAAATAGTGTAAAAATATTGTTTTCTTTAAATTCGTGTGCATTTATTCACGAAACATCGAAGCATTCAAAAAGTTAAGTTATTAAAATCAATAAAGGTGTCTAGACGTAGGAAATAAAAAAATTAAAATCACATTTAAGAATGCGATCAATGCAATCAAATACAAGAAAATGTGTCTTTATAGGTTTTAGATCTGCATGGTTAGATTTTTTGTTTTATATTCACCGGTACACAAAGCTTAAACAGCAAAGACTTTTTACAGCAGACCACTAGGATATTGCAGAAAAGGACCTTTGATGATTAGTACAATAAACAGTTAACTCTGTACGAAGGTGGTGCTTATGCAAATATGAAAAGCAGGAATTTAGATGTAATTTGAGAGAACGCAAAATGTTTAGTCAGAAAGAGCAGTGCAAGACAACTTAAAAAGAGAAGGTCAAACGCATTTCCTGGCATTAATTGCAAGCGTAAGTAATATTGCACATACAATATCGGTAAGAGAAGCTATCAGAATTAGATAGTAGTATAACTGAAAACAAGAGGAAAGATGTAATTTTACGATTATTAGACATTAAACAAAAAAAAAGCTGTATCACGAACTTGGAAATCCTTCCGAAGAACAAATACAGCTGTAACAAAGGTTGATGGGAATCAGTTATGGAAGGGGAAAAAATGACAAATGATGACTCAAATATTTCCACGTAGGCAAAATGGAACCGAAACCAGACAGTGGCTAACACAGCTCAGCAATTGCATATTGCAACCGGATGACAGATGTCCTTGTTTATTGTGGCCCAAAAGCTTTTATAAAGGTTACCTATTTGCCTAACGCTGTACGCTATCAATAGAAACATAAAGGTGCCACTGTTTGCATGGTTTACATAGCTTTACTGTTTACAAATGAGCATATTGAACTTCTCATCAACGGAATCCCATCTTCACTACCGACGATAGTTTTTCAGTCTGATAAATGGTTCTCGTTGTCAGTTGATATTGAGGGAGGTTGGAAAAAGTTTTCTTCCCCCAAATCAGGGAGAAATATTATTTGATCCTGGAAGGCATAAATAGCGAGGCATTATGATGAGCGACCGGACTAAGCTCCAAATTTTCACAGCAGATCGTTACTGTAAAGAAATTATACGCCTTAAAATGCATTTTTAATCCAAGGTGCCATTGTATAATTCAAGTTTTACTTTTATGAAAGAAGATTTTCGTAGAGTGAGGATTCCTTAGCTAGCGTGTTCTGCTTTAAATTCCATTGCGACTTTTTTCTAAAACCACTGGTGTCCCAAAGCGACAAGCATTAGTTCAAACGTCTAATGACATGATAATATCCTCCGGCGAACTCTAGACAACTAACACAAACGGCAGCGTTCACACGGGTCTGATTTTTTAATTAAAACCTATGAGTTATAATAGATAATGCTGGACCTAAGAGACTTTAGTTTATTTCTCATTTTCTAGTCATGCAGTGCTTCATATCAAAACTCCATTCTGTCAATAAAAACTTCCTCTGCTTATTTAAATTCTGTAGCTGTCCAATTATTTTTTTTTTGTTATTGTGCTTTCTTTGTTCTCTTAATACTGCATTGTGTCTCCTCTGTAAATGTTCTTCAAGTTAAATTTCGTTTGATTAACCGATTTTAATTTCTCATTCTATGGCGTATAAAGTTTAATCTCTTAAGTTAGTCGATTAATGAATGCCGAGATTGCATAGGTATAAAACACTGGGGGGTTCGCGTCAGACTAACCACCTGACAGGAACACCTGCTGATGCACCTCAGCATAGAAGGTCACGCAAACTGAGATGGGTGCAGTAGGCCTTGTCCTTCATGGGCTGTTGCGCCACTGAATTTGATATTGTTTAATATGGCATATAAAAATCATAAAAGAACAGAAAAAAATTCTGACTTGAGTCCCATGTCTCCTTATAAAGCATTTTTTAAAGTTTTTAACGTATTGTGATTTTTTATTTTTCAAGTATCATATTTAAATTAAAAATTTCATATTTTAATTTTTTTTTTAATTAAATTTTTGATTTAAGATGAAACAAATGCATGAAGAAATGCTTTTTTGTACCTTTTCTTTTAATTCAAGTTTTCAAAATAAGTTTTGATATAATCTTATACTTAATAACTAAAGCAAAATATTATAATAAAAGTTCTGGTATGGAGAGAGAGAAAGTTTGTATTTTTTTCATGATAAATATTTATTCGTCGTTGATTTCAGATGAGTTCTTTAAAAAATTTGTACATAAATATTAAGGTATTTGTTATTTCTATGTTTTTATGTACAGTAAGTAACATATATATTGATAGAACAATATAAATTATTATAGTGGTTTACATACATTAAAAACTGTATATTAATATGTGCATACTATATAAATAAATTTTTTAAAATATACTTCAAAAATTATATATTAGCTTTTAAATTGATTTCCTAGGGACTGTTAAATATGAATTGATTGTACAACAAGATTAATCAATCTTTATAGAAATTGTTTTCCCGATGAATTTTGCATGTGCAACAAAAATACAGTAGATCAGCAATTCTCAACCGCTGGTCCGGCGGACCACCAGCGGTCCGCGGAGAAATCTTACCGGTCCGCGGACAATTTCTTCTATTCGCGAAAAAAATTTACTTATCAAAAAAAAAATAATAATAAGAACTAAATTTTAATTTATTAAATTACGAAATACAAATATATCTTGAACTATTTATAATTCTATGTAATTTATGGTTAGTACTGCACTGAAGAAAAATTTCCGAAATGCTGACAAAAGTGCGCGAGAGCGCGGCGCGTAAACCCCTCTGTTGGCGACAGACACTTAAGCCGGGGTTATAATAGTATATAGATCACAGCTTATTTGTGTTCGGTGGATCACAGAACACGGAAGCGTTGATTGAAGGAGTTCTTACAGAAGGTTAATAGATTTGATGTGTGATCTGGTACAGTTTTATCGTTGTATAGTCTGGGTGTTTTTAAGTTATTGTTAAACGAAACATTGTTATAATAATTATATATCTGTTTAACTGGATTGGACCAATATAACAGTAAGTTTATTGATTATTTATATACTTGTATGTATGTATGTATGTATGTAGGCGCTAATAAAAAAATATTTTTTAACCCTTAGTAAGATGAACCGTAAACAAGGCACGCTATTCAATTTTTTGAATACCAGTTCAATGTCTCAAAAAAATGACGACAAAACAGGAATAGTACCAGGAAAAAAGAGAAAACCATTTATCAGACACTACAACCACGAATATATAAAATATGGTTTTATTCTTTGGCCCAATTCTACGGAAGAAGATATACGTCCGATGTGTATCATTTGCCATGAAGTTTTAGTAAATGATGCTATGAAACCAGCGAAAATGTTACGACATTTGAAGGCTAAACATTCCGAGCTGGAAAAAAAGCCGCGTGAATATTTTGAGCGTAGAAAACAAGAATTAGGATTACAAACAAAAACATTTAAACAAAATTTTATTCACAACAAGTCATTATTAAAATGTTCGTACCTAGTTGCCCTTCGGATTGCTAAAACAAGAAAATCCTTTACTACTGGGGAAAATTTAATAAAACCAGTTTTAATAGACGTCTGTTTAGAAATGTTTGGACTCTCTGCTGTTGATAAAATCAAATCGATTCCCTTATCTAATGATACTATAAGAAGAAGAATTGAAAAATTATCAGAGAATGTGGAATACCAATTAATACAAAAGATAAAGGAATCAACACTTTTTGCAATACAAATCGACGAATCATGCGATATTTCTAAAAAGGCCATATTAATTTGCTATGTTAGATATATTGATTTTACTTTGGAAGAAATAAAAGAAGAATTCTTGTGTTGTATAGAATTGGTTTCATATACAACAAGTGATGAGATTTTTAAAGCACTTAATTCTTATGTTATTAAACATTCTTTAGAATGGAAAAATTGCGTAGGTGTGTGTTCCGATGGGGCGGCTAGTATGGCTGGCAGACATTGTGGTGTTACTAAAAGAATTCAGCAAGCAGCTAATTCTGATTTATTAATTACCCACTGTATAATCCACAGACAACATTTAGCAGCGAAAAGTTTATCCACAGAATTACATGAGGTTTTAGCGGAATCTATAAAAATTATTAATTTTATCAAAAAAAGCGATTTAAACAGTAGGTTATTCGCAATATTTTGTCAGGAGGTTGGTGCCAAACATGAGCAGTTATTATTGCATACAGAAGTTCGATGGCTCTCGCGGGGTAAGATTTTAACCAGGCTTTTTGAATTAAAGACGGAAGTAGAAATATTTTTAAGAGAAAAAAATAATCCTTTAAGTATGCATTTTTCTGATGTAGAATGGGTTGCAAAACTAGCATATTTAAGTGATATATTTTCATATATCAACGATTTAAATTTGAGTTTACAAGGAACTTCTACAAATGCGTTTCATTTATTTAATAAAATAGATGGATTTAAGAAAAAAATTAATTTTTGGGTGGATAAAGTAAATACCAATAATATTGATGTATTTAGTAATTATTTTGATTTTATTAATTTACAACAAGATTTAAACGTATCAAGATTAAATATAATCATTGGGCATCACTTACAATCTTTAAAAAATGGTTTCGAAAAATATTTCCCATCTGAAAATACCACGTGTGAAAGAAATGTGTGGATAACAAACCCCTTCATACCATATGAGAGTAGTAAGTTAAATTTAAGTGACAGAGAATATGAATCCCTCCTTGAGATTAGTACAGATATTATGTTAAAAGCTAGTTTTTCAACAATGTCCCTAGATAAATTTTGGATCAAATTGAAAAATGAATATCCATCTCTATACGAGAAAGCAATGAAAATGTTAGTCCCTTTCGCAACTACATATTTATGTGAAGCGGGATTTTCATCTATGACGGTAATAAAAAATAAATTTAGAAATCGTCTTTCGGTTATTTCGCCGCTCCGACTTAGCTTGACTAATTTAGAACCCACAATTGAAAAGTTGATTGAAGAAGAGCAGCCACAATCTTCTCATTAACAATAAATAACAATATAAAAATTGTAGATCTTTAATTTAGTGTAGTATCACATGTTGAATTATTTTGTTGTGTTCATATGCAATGATTTTGTGATTTTTTTTATAATTTCTGATATTTTTTGTTGTAATTTTTTTCAGGGGTTTGTTACTTATTAAAAATTATTATTACAAACAAACAATAAATTATGTTAAAATGGTTGAGGCTTTCGCGGCCGTTGTTTTGACTTGAAGTAGTTCTAGTCGGGCTTAAAGGCCGTCGTTGGTTGAAATTGCTTCCTCCCGTTCCGTGGGCACGTTGGCTAGCTTTTTCTGAGGTGCTTCTATGCCATCCAGTCTGCATCCAACCTTTGAGATGGAAACACCATAGAAAAAGCTAGCCACTCGTGCCAGCGAAACGTCAGGAAGCAATTTCAACCAACGACGGCCTTTAAGCCCGACTAGAACTACTTCAAGTCAATAAATTATGTTTTGTTTTACAAATTTTTTTGATTTAATTTTTTAGTAATCGTAAGAGTGATATTTTTGTTGTGTTTCTATGTCCATGAATTTGTGATTTTTTTTATAATTTTCTGTGATTTTCGTTAAAGTTTTGTTATATATATTATATGTATGTAATATAATTACATATATTTACATTTAAATATTAGTGTACGCAAATGATAATAAACATGTTCCAATTAACGTATTTAGTAGTTCTTTAATACCTAGTAAAATTTTGTTGTTAAAAAAATATCACCGGTCCGCGAATTTTTTTTTACAAATTTTACCGGTCCGCGGGCCAAAAAAGGTTGAGAAACGCTGCAGTAGATCTTTAAGAAGGCAGTTTATAAACAAATTCAAACTTTTCAAACTTTTTAACATAATTACATCATTTCTTGAAAGAAAAAGTGAATATATTTATTCTTTTCGCTTCGAGCAATTACAGAGCAGACATTTTTAGTCATTTTAAAACAGTCTTCTTGTAATCCTCTGATGTCATTATTTTTATAGAGAAATGGAAATTTACTTTATTTTCTTCAATAGAATCTTTTTTCATAAAGGAATATTGAAAAAATATTTATTTCTCTGATATTTAAGGATTTATGTGGATATTAAGTTAAACCCTCCTTACATTCTTTTCGTGTAAAATTGAATTTGTTTATGTATTTTTAAACGGAAAAAGACACTAGAAAATAAAATGCTTGAATCCTGTTTAGAATGAGTGCTTTCACAAAAATTTTTATTTTATGACAGCATTTAATCCTAATATTCTTTCAACTGCTAGAAACTGTAGCAGAGATGGATTTATCTCTTTATACCCTAAGAACAGAATTATTTTTAGCAATATTTTGTGTTTCGTGAACATTTTTCTTTTTCTGTCGATTCAAATTCTACTTCTTCAAGTTTCTGAAAAGACTCTTATTGGAAGTTAAAAAAAGAGCATATGTATTTTTTAGCTTGTTTATTAATGCAATTTATTAAATCTCTTAAAAGAATTTTTTGTGCATATTAGATCACGTTTATTAGATTAAAAGCTTAAATGTGTTGAAGGAAAATAAAATGATCAACAACGAAATTCTGCAGAGCGTTCACATTTTTCATGTTCACAATTAAATGTTCAAAAAAATATGGCAGAATATGTTAGATTTTGAAGTAGTTAATGAAACATTGCTTCATTGAAGTAAACAGGAAACGGTAGGGTTATTTATTATGTTTAAATAAATAGTTTCGAGTAAAATTTATGTTTTTTATAGTAATAACCACTCTATTTTTAATTTTTCCTCTCGAAACTTAGCTCTTTGGGAAGTTAATTTTTTCTCTACTATTATTTTGATACTAGCCCGAGAGAACTATTGAAAACTCTTAATAAATGTTTTAGTAGTTTCTCAGCGGACATCATTTCGAGTTCAGTTTCCACTTTATATATATATATATATATATATATATATATATATATATATATATATATATACATACATACATACACACACACAAATGTATCAAAAATAAGTGTAGTTTAAATAACTATATACTGAAACTGTTTCGTAAAAAAATTGTTTAATTACTCACAAGAAATATTTTGATTTTATTTTATAATTCTCATTAAGAATCGGTTATGATGATTCAGATCTTACTGTAAGCAAAATCTTCTGGTATCGTAAAAGGAATTTCAGCAATAGGTTTTTGTGTGAAATATAATTAATTCTAAGAAAAATTAACTTTAAAATTTAATTGAACAAAACCCCCCTGATATTGTTTGATAATTTTATTTTTATAATGCACTAAAGCAAAAATTGGAAATGTGTTTTTAAAAAAAGACATCTTCACGTATATAAGCTAAAATTTCTCTTACTGGATTATTTTAAATTTTTATGTCTCAAATTAATAAATCCATAATTAATAATCTTTGCATAATATTTTTACATTATTGGAAACTTAAAAAATAAAAACAATATCTAACTGGTTTATTTAGTTATGCTTTCTTTTGCCGTAAGGAAAAGGCAGTCCAACCCAAAGGTGTGTTTCTGACTGTGATTAGTTATTATATGAAAGTATTTAAGGAATTCCAGTTCAACTTAAAATTAAAATAATAAAATCAAAAAGTTGCAAGGAAAGTTTAATTTATCATTTATTTTTTGTCCAATAACCTTTCTATATCTTTGAAATCTCTGATACATACTGTCGATTTAACTTAATTTTGAATAGCTTATTTTCTATTTTATGCCCTTAAACTTTTAAAATTACTTTGGAAATTTATAATAGAAATATATTTTTTAAAATTCTTTATTAAATTTATGAAGTTTTAATGGATTTTGGAAGGCAATTAACATTACATAAATTATCTCTCTTTGATTTACAAACAAAAATACGTACAATTTTTAATAAATACAAATTTTTATTTCAACGGTGAATTTAACCTGGGAAGTTAATATTACAAAATAGAATAAATCTTTTTTGTATTTCCTCAATAAAAATGTTCTTTTTATTATTTATTATCAGAAACTATTGTTAAACATCATTTATCAGAATGATTATAATATGCAAGATATTCATTTTTAAAATTAGCATATTACACCTGGTAATTGTATTGTGTATTGTTATTGTTCTTTTTGGCTGCATTAATCTTGGTTTATAAACAGCAGCATGTCGTTATATATACAGATTTGTTCAACATTTTATTTAATTTTCATTATTATGATCTCTTATTTTATGCTTGAAAGTTGTAATGTCTTCGAATTAATTCAGAAGAATTTGTATTAGTGCAATCATAAATTTTTATGAGAGAAAAATAATCTGTACAATACATTAAGTTTTATACCAGAAATAAAATGAACCTTTTCGGAATACTTTATATTTACATTAAAGGTATCTATATTTAGGCTAATGATTTTTTAAATAAGCACAAGTAGCAACGTAAAAAATTTTTAAATAATACAGGAACTCAAAAAAAGTATTCTAAGAGATAAAAATCGACTTAAATGTTTTGTATCGAAACATATAATTTTTTTTAAAAGAAATTTATTCCTTATATACACTCACTTCCAAAAGTAAGCATGGAGAGGAAAATGCTAATTTCCGGAAGCCAATCAGAATTGAAGAGGATGCAATTCGTTTCAGAGGTAGAAGGAAGTATACAAATATGTTAGGTAACAGCCAATTGTGCTTTCATGTCAAGAAATATGCGAAAAGGGCAGTCTTATAAGAAGCCAGCTTTATGAAGGGTTTCAGAAGTTGATTGTAAGGGCTGCTAGAAGGTGTTTAAGACTTTCGTACAATTTTTTTTCAAGACATAACGTGTTTTAATGACTTCCAGAAAACGAATGGAAGATTCTGAGTGCTGGCGTGCTGTGGGGCGCATTGAAGCAGGACAGTCGATCACAGATGCTGCTCTTTTCTTCGGCATTCATCATTCTGTAATTTCACGTTTATGGAAACAATTCCAAACCACACATACAGTTGTCCGAAGGCACGTAGGCGGTTGCCCAAGGGTTAAAACCCCCGCAGAAGATCGATATATTGCTATTGTAGCCAAGCGGAATCGCAGAGCGACCTCCACACGTGGGACATCTATGGTTACAGCGTCCATTGGTAAGGCTATATCTGCAGCTACTGTACGCCGAAGAATTACATATGAATGAACTGTATGTCCGGGTACCTCGAGTTGTTTTTCCTCTATCCGCCCAATCAAGAGGGGCATGATTAAAGTGATGCCGGAAATAGGGCAATTGGACTGTGTCTGACTGGGACAATGTCATGTTTACTGATGAGTCAAGATTTGCTCTGGAGCCAGATGACAAGCGTATAAGATATGGCGTAAACAAGGAACACGCAATCGTCCCCAAAACATCACCGAACATCACGCATTCCGAGGCGGAAGCATTATGGTGTGGGCAGGGGTTTCATTAGGATATCGCACCAACCTACGCATCTTTAAGCGGGATTCTGTGACGGCTGTCCGGTATCGAGATGAAGTCCTAGAACTCATTGTGAGATTGTACGCTGCAGCAGTTGGCCCTACTTTTGTTTTAATGGACGATAACGCACGCCCCCATAGAACTGACATCGTCGTTGACTACCTGGACAGTGAACGGATTGAGCGTGAAAATCTTTGGGATGCTCTCGGCCGTGCTGTATCTTCACGTTTTCCCCCTCCAACCACTCTAGCTGGAAACTGCTCTACAAGAAGAATGGCGATTGGCTGATTCTGCGGTGGTTGACCACCTAATTGAAAGCATGGTCCGAAGGTGTAACTTTGCATACAGATGAGGGGGGGATCACATACCCTATTAATGTCCTTTTTTCGTTTTATGCTGTTTATTTTCACTTTATACATAATTCTGTTTAAGTCTCCAGTATGACATTATCTGATAACTTACAAAATTTAATATTGTTTTCATTTCTGTATATGATTATTGATTTTGTTTTATGTATATATATATATGCTACTTTACTGCCAAATTTTGTGTCAATCAAAGCAGTATTTGTTGATTTTTTTGCATTTTACATCTTCGTGCTTAACTTTTGGAAGCGAGTGTATAACGTGTGAAAAGGAGAGAATCGTTTTACTCTGGTTAAACTAGACTTGTAATCATGTAATGAAATTTTTCCACGTTCTTTTGAAGATTGTGATGTTGTAGGTTTCAAAAGCATCCTATTGGCGTGTTGTGGAGAATTAAATTCCACCTCATGTGCCGTCCTAATCACTCTAATGAGAATTAGATTTTGAGCTAATCGCTGATATCTTTTGGATGTTCTAATGCAATCTCAGTAAATAACCCCAGTCTTGATTTCATTTTATTTATTCTTAAGGTCAAAATTTGAAGCTGCGTGTGCGCTGTCTGGGAAAGTCTAGTAAATTTGAAACTCGTCTTGACTAAATGGAACTTTCAATCAATCAATCTAGTAAATACATTCTTATTTTCATTTTATTTACTTCTTTAATCAAATTTAATTTGGGTAGATCTAAATTTTAAACATCGTAATACTAAAATATTAACTGGAAACCTTTCTCCAAAAATTCACTCACACCTACACTACGTGAAGACTTTGAATCTCAACTGATTTAAAGAATATAAACCCCTTCTACACGGTGGGTCTTCATTGACACCAAGATTCAAGTTCATGACTTAACAACACGCGACTATGAGCTTTTGACCATGAAACCTGGGCTACTTCGAACACAAACAATAATTCAAAGCCATAAAGAAAACTGCAGTTGTGTACACAATTAAGAATAGTCTATATTTCATTAGAAATGCTTGTGATGAAATATTAATGTAGATCTTAAATTCAATAAAATTGCATTAATCTGGGACAAAATAATATCATAATCCAACAACAGTTGTTATTATCGAATTGTATATGCTACTTAAGAAATAACTTATTTTCTGTTATCTTTACGTCTTGTCCGAAACTCAAACCATTTTTACTGCAAGCTTTTAATCTTCCGCCTGTCAACCACATCAAGCACTTTTATTATTCCTTAGCATAATGTTTCCTTAATTTTCATTCATGCCATCAAAATCGCTTTTATTAGTTTACTCATGCTCATTTTCAATACAAGCGAAACATTTTATGCTTATTTACGTGCAGAGGCATTAATTCGACATCAATTTGATCTCACACGCATTAATATAATGTATTCAAATGTAAGCAATATATATTCTCACCCTAACAACGTATTTTGTCGACAGTCATGAAAAATGAGAAGTATTTATTCTATCGATTGACTTTTAATTCAATCCTATGTGTTCTCGACCGCGTTCGGATGCATTTATCAGCTCACGCTTCACTGCAGTATGTTTTATCACGATGTAATTTGTTTTTTCATTTCATTAACATTAAGAAGACGAAAACTAATGGAGCCGCATAGGGATAAATGCTGTGAGACTTTGCGAGGAAGCTGAAGCTTTCGATGCCGCACTGAAATGCTTCGATAGGTTAAAAGACGTTTGTTTGTGTCATATTTTCACATAATATATAACAGGAAAATGAATTGTAAACAGTACTTTTCTGTTTTAAAAAAGAGTTTTTTTTTTCATACTACTGAAAACTGCTTAAGGTATTTGACTACTTGCGGTAACTTTTTTTAAAAAATGGAGATATTGGGATTTTTAGATTTGTTTAGTACATTTTAAGAAAATATGCTAAAATTAAGAAGATAAAAAGAAATTATTATTACTAAAAAGGGAAAAAATGGGTAAAAATTGACAAAAAATAGCATAAACGGTGTCCATTCTGTACCAAAAGTTTATGAACAATTTTTCAATTCTGATGTATTGCTGTGTTATTCCTTTTTGAAATGACCTTCAGGATAAGCGATCCTTTGTTTTTGACAAAAACGAGAGCACGTGATCTTAGTTATTATATGAAATTGCTTAAATTAACAGTGATTATATTCGCATAAGGGACTGTAAATTTTGTAATAAGACATTGATTAATAAATCGGAAGTTTAGAACGCTTTACTGTCATACAGAACAGACACAAAAAATTTCATTAATTATTTCAAACTTTTTGAGCAGTCCTGTCGTTTAGCATACACACATTTAGTAAAACTCATTTAAAGTATGCATCTTGCTTAAATTAAGGCATTGCTTTACAAAACACTTTAAGTTTTGTTTCTAGGAACGGAAAATAATAAACTGTATATTAAAACTAATAAATTTCTATAAAAAAAATAAAAAATGCAATTTTGCAAAATGTAGTCGGATACCTTAACTAGAACGAGAATTAGTAATCTTAAATGATACTGAAAAAAATTATTTAAAGATACTTTTTACATCCCATTGTTTCTTTTACCTCGAAACCGTAATTTTGATTGTTAATGCACAGTTTTCTCAAAATATTTAAACATCATAATCTAAAACGTGTTTAACTTGAAAATTACGATGCTTATAAATTAAATTTTCGCCACACAAAACTGTGGTGCTTACTATTAACCTTTTTAAATTTTAGAGTATAACCTAGGTAATAATACGAGTTAGAATCTTTTTTTCCAAGCAGTTCTATTTAACTAATTTTCCCTTTAAATATATTTTAATTAATTATTTCTTGTCATCTATGGATTTCAGAGGTAATTAACGTGTTATTAATAGCTTTCTTGTTAAGAACTCTTATTCAGCCGCCTACGAGACTAGAATTAGATGTAATTACTAAATACGTATTACTATATTAGATGTTGATAAAGAGCATCAATTAATTTAAAATCATCTTTAAAGAAATTAAAGCTTAAAGATTCATAAGTTCAGAATATGTGTACGTATAGTGAAATTTTAATTATATATACATTACTTAGGTAAACATCCACATTGGTATAATTGATTGAAACCTCTGCGGGAGCAGTAGGGCCCAAAGCCATACATTGCGATTGAATAGGTAATACTACTTACCACGCATTACATGATTATTAGAATCACTCAGTTACTGTCTTCCCGTTAATTAATTGTGTATTAATGTTTAGCTAAGAGGAGAGGCATTCAATTTATTTGATGCACTGAGATGGAGGGATTGTTTATCCACTTTACACTCTGAAGCAACATCAGAGCTATTGGCAACTTGCCACGTAAATTTGAACCACAGTTTAGTGATGAGGACATCAGCTGATCTGATACACCTCTCTCCAAACTTCAACACCATGGCAAAATGAACTAGGATACTATGTATCTGCCAGTAGCCATTTTATTGTAGAAGGGAAATGAGAAGAGAAGTAATTAAATAAACCGAAAGTAATATTTAATAGGTCTTGAAGAAGCAAAGGTAATTAAAATCGAAGTACCTTGAGATTTCGCCATTGTTACGCAATAGATTGTGGTTTTTTTCCCAAACTGTAATAAAATTTTTGTTCTACTTTTATTAGTTAATTTTTTTTTTAAATTATCGGATCACAAATTTTTTGAAAAAGGTGACTGCAATTCTAAAAACATTTTTTGTTTCAAATATACTTTTACGTTTCATACGTGTTTTTTTATGTACTATCCTGTTAATACAATTAATCGACATCAATTTCGTACAGAACATATTCGTCTTATTGTACACTTTCTTTGCTTTGTTTCTAAGTGTAAATATGGTCAGGAAATAACTAAATGAAGTGAATAATGTGTCAACATACTTTCTGACTAACCACAACTGTTTGTGAAAATTGGTCATAATGACAAAAATTTGTAGCTTTAAGAGAGAATCTTTAGATATAATCTCTAGATATAATCTAGATATAGAGATTTCTAGATATAATTTTTGAACTTGAAAGAGAATCGAATATATAAAACATTGTAAAGGTACGTTGAAATATGAATATCACGTCGTTTCACTGTTCTAAATGATTGATTAGAATCAATACACCTCGCCAAAAACTCAGAGTGCCACATGAGAAGCTAACAAACTTCAGAAAGGAAAGCTTGATTGAGGGTAGAGATTCATTCCATGAAATTACTATTCCATGAGACATAATGCCACAATCGTGAGTGGCCTCGGTATCCTTGGGGTTATTGTCACAAGCTCGTGGCCGGTGTGTTATGAGATCGAGTCGATTGCCACAGAAGACCCTCCACAAAGAGAGAGCAAATCTGTCGATGCTAAATGATTCTCGTTGGTGTGGTAGTTAGGAGAGGAAGGTGCCAACTCAGGTGTCGTTCCACGTCACGTCACCGAGGTTCAAAATTATGAGGTCGCCAATAGCTCTCGTGTTGCCTTGTAGTTCGACGACTGTCACGCCACAACCGTGATGTGAGTAGAGATTATACGGATTATAAAGAATTGGAGGATTGTGGTGTGTGTGAGTGTGATTTCACTATATAGAAACATACTTAGTTTAAACAAAAACTAATTACGTTAATAAATGTTTTTTTTTCTTTTAGTCAAATTTTGATAAAATACGACATTTTACATTATTTTAGAGATCCCCACAATATATGTAAAAGACTACCTATATATATTCTTTTCGATATATCTTGGGGTTTGGGGGGAGTTAGGGAAGGAGGATGTCATTCCTTTTCACCTGACCATTGAAAAAAACTATTGCAGTCCGTCAACAAAAACTTTCATGTTGCTTTTCGCGCGACGTTGATCACTCACTCCTGTCAATATTTTACCATACAAGCCCGAAAGTTGTTAATGTGCAGAAAACCTAACTAATCTGTAGATTAACTGATTTGCTCCGTTAAAGTGCAGAAGCAAGAGTTTCTCTTATTTCCTTTTTGTTGGAAATTTTGACTGAAAAAGTTGACTCATCCCAGAATAATTTATCTAAAACATTTAGAGACAGAGTCGTAAAAACAGTAAATGTATTCGATAAAAGACTCCTTGAACTAATTCATAATTATTAGTTAATAATACATAACTTTTTCAGTTGATTGATGATTGATTCTATCAACCAACGTATTAATTGTTTGATTGTATTAATTGATTCTTTACATATGAATAAAATGTTTAGTCAATATTTAATTTCAGCCTATAGAAACGTTACTGTTGTTCCACCAAAGATTTTATTTTCACTTTTAATGTGGAAATTACCTAGCTAATCTACAGATTAAATGATTTATACACTAAGGCGGTATGTATCAAATATACCATCATTCTTTCTGAATTACATTTATTATTTTTTTTCTTTTGTATGATTCTAGTTCATTATGTATATTTACATGTTTAAGTATATAAATGTGTATGTAAATATTTTCACTTTGAAGAAGCTACGATGCCAAGGGTTAAAGCTACTGGAGAAGCACATAAAAGCCCATTATATTCCCTTTCCCAAGACCTATTTTCACAGCTATCAAGTGCCGAGAGACTTCTTCAAGGATGGACTCGATCAAACCATCCATCAAACTCTTGAAGGCCAGTAAGAGATCATCCATTTCGAGGAGGGGAAACCAGATGGTTGCATAACTCATTTTCAAGAAGTCGTTCATTTCACCAACATCTGGAATAGGGATAAGTAGGGACGCAAATTTATGGTTCCTTTTCTCCTGAGAGAAAAATCAGTGACGTCTCCGTTTCGACAATTGAGAAAAATGTTATGAATTATAATACTTTTACTGCCGGCTTCCTCTGTTGCCGTCAGCCCGATCTGACAAAAGTGTAATTGTCAGTATCTCTCATCGTGAATCTAATAAAATTCTCTCTTAATATATCAGGTCCATTGGAAGCTTCCACTGACATGTTACGGCCTCGCGTGAGATTATTTTAATGAACAGATGAAATTAATATGGATAATAAACTGGAGGTATGTTGGTATAATGTTTCTAACACAGATGCTTTATAACATTAGATTAAAAAGGGTAATATATTTTTTCAGCTGCTTTTCGAAATTCTACTTCAAAATTTACATTTTTTATAATTTCTTTCGATAAATAAGTTATTTTGATGATAATGATTAATTTTAAAAAAAAAGTTAAGCATTAAAAAAATGCTGGAGTACATTTGTACCATTTTTAATCAGATTTTTAATAACGTATTTCTGTGCTCATAATATGTAATGAGCACATATTATGTTACAAATGTGTGAAGAATTTCAAATAAACTAGTATGTATATTATTTTTAACATATATTGTGTAAATTTTATTTAATTTATTCTTAAAAATCCGAGCTCAAATGAAGTAAATCATGCACTGAATCAATGTGGCTACAGTAGCCGAGTAATCATGGTCACGAACTCGTGGCCGGGGTTGGTAAGTCACAGGTTTGAAACCTGGAACCACTTTCGAACTGCATTGTAGAAAAGCTAATGCAAGTTGAATCTGTCGATTCTGACCTCCTATTGGCGTGGGGTGGAAGCTCGGAGAAGGAATAATAACTGAGGTGCCATTCTCGTCACTTGGCCGTGGTTCAGAATTTCGATTTCCGTCTTCAGTATCTCTCGTGTTGCTTCACAGTGTGACACAAATCAAAATCAATCAACTGAACTTGAATCAACTGACTTTAAAGTTCTGTACTAAAATTTTCTGAAATTATGTATTTTTAAAGTAACACATTTGCTTTCTTGGCAATGCTCTCAATGTTTTTTAAGGCAATATGGTACCATCTTCACAATTTTTTGTATTTTTAATATTTGACATTTGGTTTTAACCCTTTGAAGCGCGGAAAAATAAATTCGCTGAATTTTTCAAAATAAAATTATAAATGCAATGTATGGAACCTAAGAACAGAGAAAATACCTTTAAAAAAAATTAGAGTACATTCCCCCCCGAGGGGGGAGGTGGTTTCATAGAAGTACCACCGCGCACTTACGACATAATTCTCGGATGAACAAAAAAAATGATTTGCGTCAGATTTGTAAGTATATTCTTTATATATTTTGTAATAAATTTACTAAAATATGCGATATTAAATATTAGAATTACTTTTTAAATATTAAATAATACAAAATATAACTATAAGCGATTAAAATCAACTGCAATAGCCAGTAAAGTTTTTTTTTCATTGTTTCTTTATTATTAAATTATTAAAACCATGCAGTAATACTGAAATAATAAACCCCTCCCCCAAATCAATGGCAAAACCCCCATAATTTATTAGTTATTTCACTGCCTGAGTCAAAGAAAAAAAAAGGCTAAATCTCTCACGTGTGCGTGCTATAAGCCGGAGAAGAAACGGACAATTTTCATGTACTAGGTGCGCGGTGGTATCAGTCTGAAACCACACGAAAATATCTTTATATAAGGCACTTCTTTTCATTATTTATCATACTAAAAATTAGTTATGCTATGAACAGCATATGCAGCAAAAATCTACATACCTTACTTTTAATTTTTGTCTATTTTTATTTGCTAAAAAAAATCTTTTTGAAAGTGGTTAAAAAAGGCTTTTAAAATGACGCATTTTTCTCACAGAAATAAGAGTTTTCTGTCTCGTGCTGACATCTAGTGTCTTTTAAAACAGTTAAAAGATATGTTTAAGATTAATGGTTTCATTGAAATACCATCGCGCGTTTAGAGATATTTTTTAGAAAATGGTGGTTTCAGAGAGATACCACCGCGCGTTAAAGGGTTAATTGTATTTTATAAAGGTTAATATTTAATAATAATTCCATACAAAAAAATTTTAATTTGTGGCAAAATGTTTGTAAAATTTAAATTTTTGTAGCTTTTTTAAGCAATTTTTAAATCCCTAAGGCTTTTTTTAAATATGTCTCTTTTCTTTCATAAATTTTTTTCCAACTACCTTATAATATACTACATAAAACTGTGCATGGGTTTTTTTATGCTGCTGCTCTTTAATTTTTTATTAATTTTTTTTTATTGTTAAACTTCCAAAAATTCCCAAAAAACATTAATTTTGATTTTGAAATTTTGTAGAAAAAGTACTAAACATGTTAGAGCTAATTCCATGCACAGTTTTACAAAACATACATTTCATAACATGTATAAAATATTTCAAACCCACATTTCAATTATTAAAAAAGCCTTAGGGTTTGAATAACAGTATATGTACAAAAATTCAACATGGAGAAATATGAGTTTGAAGTTTTCATTCCATGAATAGCATGATATAATATTCATCGAATGGTCTGAAACTTTTATGAAATGTTAATTAGCTTATTTAAAACTACATACCATAAAAAATTGCACAAATGTAGAACAATTAAATAGTATACTGCCTTAATGAATGAATAGAAAAAAAAACGCATGAAAGATCAATATTTCATAAACTTTATCTTAATAATTATAAAAAAAATTAATACACACACTTCAGAGCTAATTCCATGCTCAGAGCTAATGCACAACATGTACAAAAGATGTTTAGGCCTTTATTTTTTATTTCCATGATATTAAAAGCCTTCGCATGTTAAATATTGTACACGAATAAAAGCAAAATCAAAAAACAATTTATAGGTAAAATGTATCAAAATCTAAGAACTGCATATGTGCATTTGTTTAAATAGATATCTTAAAATATTTTAATAATAAAAGTGTTGAATCTCGCACACATGGGATATATATATATCACGAAAAACAAATATATAAAAATGGGAGAGTTTTTCTATTCTTGCGAATTAGATTATTAATTATCTGAGTTATCAAAATGAGATTTAGTATTTGTGCTTTGGGAGAATCTTTTTTTGAAGTTTTAATTTCATTCATAATAATATCATAAAAAGCACGCACAACTTTTAAATCTTGACCAAATCCATTTGATCTTCCAGTAAATAATTCACAAACTAGAATTTTTGCATTAATTGCACAATTCTTTCTTAAAACAATTTATTACTACATATATAATGTCAATCTCATTGATGCGCATTAGAAAAATAATTAATTCATTTTTATCAGGCTCTTTTCTAGCAGATAATCTGAAATGTAGGCGTGGTAGTTGCTGTTTAGCATCAAACATTGCTCCATTACTTAATGAAAAATTCAGGTAAAGCTTTGAAACCTTGCAGGCATATTTATAAAGATTCGGGGTATCAAATAAGCCAATAAAAATTTTCGACAGTTTAATGATTTTTAGGGTACCATATCGCCTTAAGTTTCCAATCAACCTGTTACGTGAAAAGGACCAACAAATTTCTTAAGGATTTCCTTTATAGTGACCTTATGTATCTGCGGTAACCGTATAGTCATGATTGTATGCTCTTGGCCAGCATTCTTGCTGTCGATCCGTAGTTTCAACCCCACTAAAAACTCTGTTGTTTTGCCTGCTACAAGTTAAATCTTTAGATGCTCACACACACACACACACACACACACACAAAATCCTCATTTTGTAGTGATGTGGAAGCATGGGGTAGGCTGTCAATTCAAATGTCATCCTCGATAATTGACCATGTTCACAATAAGAAAGCACGTCCCCAAAAACCTTTGTGTCGCTTCAAAATGGGACTTTGAAAAAATAAACCTATTATTTAACCGAGACAGATATTATTACTGTGGCTATTATGAACATTGTTATGTTTTGTAAAATAATTATTAAATTAATTTTTAGAATTATTAAACGACTTTCACATAAGAATTATTGATTAAGGGTCTTTTTTTTGTATATTTTTATAAATTTCAAACTCACCTCCTACTAATAGTTTTTACTAATCGCTTCTTACAAATAAGTATTCAGAAATAAAATCTCAGGAGAAAATAAAATCAAATTATTCTTTTTACTTTAACAACAAAATGTAACATGTTTCGGGAAATGTCAAACATAGAAATAATTTACTCTCGCATAACGTTTTCATTGACATTAGTCTAATCGATATTGTATTAAATTATGAAGAAGTAATTCAAGACGATGTTTGAATAACTTACGTAATCGTACGCATGTCGTTTAATCACATCAGACGAATTTGTCACTCTTTATTGAAAAATTAGACCTTTTCTTAACCGATGTCTCGATAAGGGTGAGTACAGTGTTGAAAGTTTGATTGAAGTACACTCATGTACAAAATTAAAGTCTCAAACATAAAATCTGTGAAAACTGATTAACTATTTATCGTTTTGAGACGAAACTTGGCACAGAGACGTATTAAAAGGTGGGAAAGAATATAGCAACATAACAATATGGAAAAGATTTTAATTGGAATTAAGATACAAGACAGATCAAAAAGTGTGAAATCATGAATGAGAGTTGAAGCATTAACTTCAGTAAAAGTTTAACCAGTATAGAGTGTGGCACTTCTATACAAACCTCACATCGAGCTACCATACTGTTTATGAAGGTGTCAAATAATAGTTGTGGCAACAAAGACCTTTCTTCTAAAAGTACGACTTATAATTCCTGAGGACTTGGGAGGGGGACTACGTTGAGGAAAGGCCATTCCCCTTAGACCTTGACCACAAGATCACCATTTCCTTGACTTTTTTTTGTTTAAATGCAATATTCACAAAACTGGAGGCAAAAATCCCAAATGCTTAAACGGTCTCCATCCAGTAGCTCTGCCAAAAAACTAAGCAACTTCTTTTCCTAAATCGTAGGTTGATATTGTACTACCTGTTCCTCAAAATATTTAAAATAGAAATTCTATCTATTTTACTTGTAACAATTTAGAATTACTCCGAAAACCATGTTTGTGACCTTAATTTTGGGCACGAATTTATTTAAAGTGAGAGCTATACTTTTAAAAGCATGCACATTTTAAATCCAAGCACATTTAATTTTGTCTATCTGATTTATATAAATATATAAATTTAAATTAGTATTTCAGAAAGGCATCTCACACGAAACTACACTTATAACTTTGATAATCTTTACGTAGATAATCAGAATCAAGAATTTCAGAGCTAGATACAGATGTTTAAGTAAATTTGTAAAAATATTCGATTTTTATGAGATTTTTGAAATTTTCATCATTTTACTTCTATTTTAGGTACTGATTCGTGCTCTTAATATTGGTCGATTGAACTCTGTTTATGGCTGTGTAATAATACTCTGTCAATTTCAAGTAACTAATTTCAATAAAACAGGAAAATATAAAGCATCAGAGTGTACTGAATATTCCAGAATTAAAGTTTTATTCTCTTAAAACATGATTTTTTGTTAACGAGTGGAAGTCAAAATCAATTTGTCTCGTACATAATGCATCATTTCTCATTGCGTGATATAAATAATTATTCGGACACAAATACATGTTACAGACCTACACCAATGTTTGGGTGTGACGAACTCACCAACTGAGCCAAGAAATTGATCACAAATGCGTAATTTCAGATTCAAAACTAATGATCAAGCGAAAGTTACAAGGGCTTTTACGACTAGTCTATGAGTGATTATAGTAGTAGAAATGTTCAAGTAGTCATTAAGCTTGTAATGTGAAATTAGTATTGAATCTTCAGGACATTTTTACTATTTTTCAGAAAACAAAAGTAGAATTTTATTGTTTTGTAAATTTTTTTTTGTCAATTAGTACTTATCTATAGTTTAAAATCTGAATGACTTTTTACATTCGATACTTTTCTTGATACGTTACAAATTATATTTAAAAAAATATACAAAATTTCGTTTGGAATAGAAAGTATACAGTAGAAACATATTGTTACATTGATTTTAAAAATACTGAAGTATTTTTATTTCTCTATGAGTCTTGAGATATATATAAAATAAATGACGGGTTGTGTAGCCCGAGCTAAGATCATTAAATTGATGATAAAATCATGATTCTTCTTAAAAGTTTTGAGCAGAAGAATGCTGCTCAAAACAAAATGCTGTTTAGTATTTTGCCCAATATATTACATCAAAGCAGAAAAAATTAACTTCACTAATATTTTTTGCTAGCTTAGGTGTCGCCCCCGTCACTTAACCTTGGTTCAAAATTACGAGATGCCTCATATAAAAAATGAGTTAATTTAAAACCAAGAATGAAAAAAAAGGAATAGAAACATTTGGCATCTGGGAAAGTGATCTCATCTTCTAACTTTTCACGGAATTATAAATATCTCAATTATTCTAATACATGCAGATACGCATGATTTTAATCGAAATTTCTACACTTGGGGATTATTTTTAAAGATGGTAAATATAAAGTAAAGAAGTGAACCGCGGGATTATTCATTTTCCCAGGAGAAAAAACAATTTGCTTTGAAAATGAATGGAAACGAACAAAACAATATAAAGTAACTGCATCTAATTAATTTGAAGGGGGCTTACTCATTATTTATAAAATACTGATACAATTGTGGGAAAAACATTCTACTGAATCTGTACTGAATTTTTAGGTCTTAAAATATAAAAAAACTTGAGTAGAGAATATATTTTCATAAAACGGCCTGTGATATTCTTCAAAATTGAAAGTGTATTTCATTTTTAGATGGAATGGCGTTTCCCGCCTCAAGAAAATGATGGATGATGATCCTCAGGGGTGTGACTCCCAGAAATGTTTAATAAAGCTGAGTGCTGTTAAATTTAAAAACAATATCGACAACGGGCTGCAGTTTTAGAAACGTTGATGTTTCATTTTGGATTCATTCAACGACACATTTCATTCCATCAAATAACATAAAAATCAGTTATTCAATATTTCAGTTAATAAATAAATCTCAGTCTCTTACTAGACAACGTAATTTCCAAAAGCTTACGATTTTTATTTATGCGTTAAACAATTTTTTAGATGAAAGGGAATTTAAAAATATATAAGTTACTGCTTGAAAAACATTTTTATAAAATTCTGAAAATCTATTACTAAAAATTTGCGAAAAAACTGAGAAAATTATTTTTTTTAATGCTAATATTCTTTGTTTTGAGATAAATATCAATGTGTTTCAATAAAAAAAATGAATGACAAAATGACCCAAAGAATAAATTTAAAAGAATTTCTCATTTTTTTTTCCTCTTTTTTTCAAGAATTAAAAAACTATTGTTATTTCTAGACACATTTTTATTAGTTTATAACTATAAATATTTCATTAAAATGTACTTCGTATAAAGATAATATTCCAAATGAGAAAACTAATACAATATGAAAAATGTAATGTTCTCGAGAAAAAGTATACGACAAATCACACAAGAGGAACGCATTTCCTATGCCATGCCTTTCAAGTCCGACAAATGAGTTTGCTAACATGCAGCTAGTTTGAAGGAAAACCGGATGAGAGAGACATTCCTCGTGAAGGTCTAAACTCCAGAATCCTCAAATAGGACCGCACCAGATCTTCTGCGTCATCAAGAGCTTCCGTTTTTACTCGCAAAGCTTAGGGACCATTAGCTTGAGTTATGATTTCAGCTATAAGCAATAAGCTTTATTGTTTGAACCAAGCATTTTTTTAAAGACGCATGGATTTGAAAATTAACTTCTTTTTCATCTTTCTAGGAAATTTTTTGGAAAATATTCTTGATATTCTTTTCATAATATATTGAACATTATGAACGAATTTCTACGGAAGTCTAGAAACAAAACTCATTTCAGTTTTATAGTCAACTGAAATGAGTTGTGTTGTTTCAAATAGTTTGATCATCTTTCACGCGATTTTGGTAAAAAGTTATTTATGCACGGGACTTTATAATTAAAAAAATTAAAAAAGACCGTTTCAAAAGATTAAAAATGCATTATTGATATTCATATACTTATATAATTTCATACATACAATTTTTTATTAAAACTTTGATTATTTAAGTAGATTATTGTCATTATACTGATTAATAAAACTATCAAAAAGCCTTTAAAAATACATGAAAAGTTGTTTCAACTATTCACATCTTAAACTAAATCTTTCCTGAATGTTAACAGCATTTGATTAAACAGAGTAACCATTCAGCGTACACACTGGAAATAAAGAATCCTATTTTTCTCCTGAATGTCTTTTTATTTATCGTTCCTTTCAGTTTCCATGACGATGGTTATGTATGGAGGATCGGTATTCGGTTTGCTTGATAACTCTAAGTGCCGAAGGGTATCGGAAATAGTATTCTTCCTCGTCCATTAATCGAACGACACAACGACCCTCCCATTCCCTTCTGAAAAGAAAGGCTCTTTGAGTAAGCCTCAATAAAGCCCTTCACGCACTCCCAACAAACAAAAGTTCAGGTGCATTGGAACCAAATTGTATCGCTTTCTGGAGGATGCGAAGAGTACTTGTGGACGAACCAGATGAAATATCATCTGATTCGTTTTGTTTGAAGATGGGAGAATTTAGTTATTTAGAGTCAAAATTATGCAACTGTTATGTTTCATTGAAACACAAACAAAGATAAAAGAAAAAGAAAAAAATATTTTTTCTTTAGGTCACTATGTAATTAAATAATTGATGAATGATAATGTAAAATAATAATAAGAAATAATTAATGTATTTTTTCTTATAAATTTTTCTACATACCCGTAATGAAGGAGCAAAAGAATTAAATAATATTTGAGAGGATAAGAGTGGAGAATAAGGAGACCGTATTTAAAGCATAAATTCGTACTTTTCGTCACCATCGATTCTAAGCCGCACCCAAAGTTCTCAACACATTTTTTGTGAAAAAATAAAAATATTATAAAATGTTTATACACATATGCAATATTTACAAAATTGAAAAAAAAATTAAAAATAGAACTAATAAGAAGCGAATAATTAATTTATTTTATCAGTACTAAAATCTTATAAATTTTTACATGAATCTTCAATTGCTCTAACTACCTATATCATGTTGAAATTTCCTCATCCAAAGAATGTGTTTCCGCTTTCGATTCTGAACCATGATCAAGAGATGAGGATGACACCTGAGTTGGCTTTCCGAATTTCCACACCAGGCTTCGAGCTTCTTCACATGTAACATGCATCAGTGACGCTGGGCTTGAACTTTTGTCACGCCAGCCTCGAATCCATGACCCTGACCTCTTATTATTAAAAGAGTGAAACTATAGATTTTTTTTTATGTATATACGTATATATATGCGTTCACATAAAAGTCTTGGAAATCGTCAAAGAGCAAAAATAAGCTCTTGTATTGTATTTTTAGTTAACTTTTCTTCCGAATCACTTAAAGATTGAAATGAAAACTGTTCCATTCCATACATACAGCTTAATAGCAGGGGCGGCTCTAGGGCCGGACAAACCGGACCTCTGTCCGAGGCGGCAAATTTTAAGGGCGGCATTTGGATCAAATTTGAAAAATATTTTTTGAAGTGAAAACTTTTTTATCGGCGTTGGACACTTTTTGGATGGATGAAATCTTGTGCGTTCGCGTCACCGACATGCTTATAGCAATATATCTGTAGCTATACAGCTGACGTATAGTGCTGTGTATATCTGTATAGTGCTGTGTATATCTTATAAGTGAAATTGAATGGATTTAGTGAAAAGTTCAATGTGTATATACTGTGCATTGCTCGTTACGATTTCGAGAATGGGCAATACATATTAATGTGGTTGCCGTTTATATTTCGCCTAAAAAATCTATAAGACAGATACAGCAATTTTTATTCGAAAATTTGATGATTTGTACAAAAGAAGGTTCTGAAATACTCGAAAAAGGATTTGGCGAAAAATATGATGATGCACCGATGATTTTAAGTGGAGACTTCAATATTAACTTTGCAGATGATAAAAATCTACCACTATTGAATTTCTAAATGAAACACTTAATTTAAATATGTCCAATGATCGAAAACTCAGCACTACAAAATATAAAACGACGATCGATGCGGTTTTTACGCGATACTTAGATAAATTTGAATCAAACATCTTCCTTTCTTACTTTAGTTACCATAAGCCTATTGAATCTTTTTTAGAACAAAATGAAATAATTGAAAGTACAAAAAGTCTAAGTATTATTGAAATTAATGATGACAATGATGCAAACAATTAAAATAATGTTAAAGATCAAGTACATTGAAATTTAAGTAAATACAAATACTATCCATGAATGATATGATTGTATATAAATTGTTATATTAATTGAATTGTATTTATAATTTGTCATGATCTTGTACAACTCGTAATATATTTGAATAATAAGAGACCACTTAAACATGCATTTAGTTGTTGCTCGGAGTGTCAATAGATGTGAAAACCAGATTGATGTTGATAATTTTAATTCAAACATTATGAAATTTCTAATTTTAATACTAAAAGTTCTAAGTTTTCACTTCTATCGGCAGTCTCTATAACTGCCAATTTTTTTTGTTACAAAAAGTTATACATTTTCTGAAATATTATTGGATGTGAATTTGGTTTTCATTTAACGTATGTTATTTTTTTACTTTGTATTCTGTATATTTAAAAACAGTTTTCTTTTATGCTGAAACTTGAAGGGTTCGAGGCGGGAGTATATGTTAAAAGCATGAAATTTAATGTTTACACAACTTTCACTAGTAACTTTCTCCTTATCCCGGAGTGAGGTCACAACCGGCATTTTTTTCAACCTTACGATGTCCGGTTTCAGCTATCCAAAAAGGGACAAGGGTAATAAGAAATCTTGTTAGATAGAGAGCCCCAGCAGGTGTTTTATTTTCGTCTTGAGTGTAGTTACCATAACTTCAAACAAATGCTTGTGATCTCCAACATTAGTAGACTATTTTTTAAAGAAATTGGCCTGCTTAAACAGAGAATTCCTTCGCTTTCATTTCCCTCGTTTGAAATAATAACAAGTAATTATATCCTTAATTTCGAATTATTTTGAATTTTTAGGACTTAATTATATATATTTATATAGAGAGGGGAGAGGGGGAGGCGGCATTTTCCATTTTTGTCCGGGGTGGCAAAACTGATATAGCCGGCCCTGTTAATAGCACTTCAGCATTCAACTTTCATAACAGTAAGAATTGCTCTCTGTAAAATGTAGTGCAAATTAAAGCTCTAACATTGCAGAATGAATAAATCGGGAAGTGAAGAATATATCAATTGAGATTGGCTTCGTTTTTTATTGTGGTATAAAATTAATATATTTAGCCTAATAACCAATCCTAACAGTTTATAAAATTATGATACTATTTCCAAAATATTTTTTTAAGAAATCAATGATTTTTAGGCAATACGGGACATGAAAATTGAAAAAAATATCATTGCTCCTATTACTGAACAATACGTAAGAATTCTGTAACAAAAAAAAAGTGTAATTTTTATTTTATAAGTGAATAAACATACCTTGCATGTCAAATATTTTGTTATAAATGCATTCTCGTAAACACACAGCTTATATTTTTTCTTCCCTTTAAATACTTTTTGACATAAATTGGTCATTTTATTTTATTTTTATGTAACGATAGACATTTAAACTTCCCGGACAAAATTTGAAAGTATGCCATAGATCTAAACACTTCTCAGTTCGATCAATGCTAGTGATAAATCGGTCTATTGAATATCTATAGCTACATGTTTTGCAGCTTCTGTGATAGAGTATTGGATATTTTGTAGAAATATACCTTATTTTTTTGCTTTTTCAGCCATATATAATATTATATTACAGTCAAGGCTCTATATTAATAAAAGCATGAATGACATATATCTAATGAAAATGTGTTCTTTTGAGAATATTGATAGGACAGAAATTCTGCAGAAGGAGATTTAACTTGCTTCAAGGCTTCTTCTTTGAGACACGAGTTGTGCAAAGTGGTGAAAATCTGAATTTCTCAATATTTTCAAAATCTTTGCATTAAAACGAGTGAATGTAATTTTTAATGAAAAACAAATGAGTACACATTTATATTTCAATAAATATCAAAATGCTTTTTAAAAATTGAAGTTATAAATAAATTAAATCTTATTTCCTTAATTAAATTTTCCCATGCGTTTATAAATATTTTTTGTTTTAAACGTATAATGCTCAAACTTATACATTATATTAAACTAAAAATGTTATATTAAATAAATATATAAAAAATCGATACCAGAAATCTCATTGATTAATCGATTCTTTATTAAAGACATACTTAGAAAAAGCACAAGGACTGTTGATGGCAGACCTAATAATTTTGAACCACGGTTGATAAATGTGATAATATCACTTAAATTCAAGCATTGCGCCTTCCAAACTTCCACACCATATACTCTTAATACTTTATTTCCCTTCTCCTATAACCATTAAATTATAGGCTGAAAAGAATTTTACGTGTACGAATATTTAATTGTTTTGGGGGTAAAATATTAAACTTAAATGTAAAGTACAGTAAAATAAGTTTAAGGCGAGAACGCTTAAGGTATCTGACTACTTGCGACAACTTTTTTTTAATAAAAAAAAAAGAAGATAAGGCGATTTTTTGTTGTTTTTAGATTTGCTTAGTACATTTTAAGAAAAATATGCTAAAATTAAGAACAGATAAAGAAATTATTATTATTAAAATGAGAAAAAATGGGTAAAAATTGACAAAAAATAACATAAACGCGATCCATTCTGTAGCAAAAGTTTATGAACTGATTTTCAATTTTGATGTGTCGCTATGTTATTCATTTTTGAAGTGACCTTCAGATAAGAGATATTTTAATTTTTCTAAAAGCTAGAGAACTTCATCTTTGGTATTACATGCAATTGCTTAAAAAAACAATGGTTATATTCACATAAGGGGCTGTAAATTTTGTAATAAAACAATGATTGATAAATCTGAAGGTTAAAACACTTCTATTATACAGAACATACACAAAAATTTTGAATTAATTATTTTCAATACTTTTTTAGCAATCTTAGGTCTCATTTGAGTATTTTTAAACAACACATTTCGAGTAAAACGATTTTTATATTATGACATATTGCTTAAAGTAATGGCATTTGCTTTTACTAAAACACTTGTAGTTTTTGTTCTAGCGAACGGAAAATAATAAACGGTATTTTTATAAAGCTAATAAGATGGCCTATAAAATAAAATCATAAAAAAAAATTTGTGCAATTTTTTGCAAAATTCACAATTTTAGAGTAGTCAGATACCTCAAGACGAAATATCGGTTACCACGAAATAATACAACAGTCCCGACAAACTACAATTTTTTTTTGTGCATTTTTTTCTCTTAACATTGAATGAAAATCGCTTAACACGAAAAGATTTCCTTTCAGGGAATGAACAAAATACGGGAAACACCAGCAGCACAGGCTGGATTTAAGAGGAGTGTGAAATTAAAGAGAAGTGGTTTCACATGTTTCGTAGAAAGAAGGTTAAATTGTTTTTGAAATACCTTCGGAATAGCCAATGATATTAACCAATTTTGTTTTTCTGAGCTACTTTCACCCACCATCCCCACAAACGCCACACAAAAACATCTCATCAGTTGGACCCGTTGGTGTGGTGTGGCAGTTGAGAGAGATGGTGCCAGCTCAGGTGTCGTCCTCTTCACTTGACCATGGTTAAAATTACGAGGTCCGTCGCCAAAAGCCCTCGTGTATCTGAACAATGTGACGTTAATGTTCACTTACTCATCAGTTGGCTTTGAATATCTGGACGAGTACATCGCAGTGTGCGCAAAAATCAGTGAGTTTGATTCGTATTTTTTTCCCTTTAAAGAAGGGTTTTTACAAGAGCGAAATGACAAAAAGCTCAGGGGAAAGCAGACTGCTATTTCACTTAAAATGAAAATAAAGCTTCTTAAGTCTGTTGATCAAAAACAGAAGACGAAAATGGAAATTTGTAAAGGTTTTGGTATTTCTAACTCTGTTTTATCAACAAAATTTAAAAAAGAGAGCTAGTTACGTAAATGTTTGAACGTTTGTTTTAATTAAATACATGCATATTCACATATCTATGAGAATAAAATGTACTCTAATAAACTTAATTTTTGTTGAATATATGTTTTTTTCTTTACTTTTTGCAATATACTTTTACACGAAATTCTTTTAACACGAAAAATATCCCAGTCTTCTCAGTTAAACGGTTTTCACTGTAATATGAATTGGAAACGAAAAATTACTCCAAGCTTGGAAGTTAAAACTCTTATGTAAAATACATTGGATCAAAATTGTTGCATTGTACCTATCTTTTTTTTCTAGCTATAAAAAAGGGGTTTTTCTCGAGTGTTCTTTATGTTATTGTATCATAGCAGTATTGAGTAATATAATATTACTGCATGGAATGTGTGGAGCTAGCTATATGTCTGGAATGCAGAATATTTTCATAAGTCTGGAATGTGGAGAGATTGTATTTATATAGGATTCACAACTGTTAATATATAAGACTACATATTTTCCACACTTTTTGAGACTTGTGAATATTTTCTATGTAATAAGTTTCTGTAAAGCTGTATAGATTAATATGTATTACATTAGATATTTAGAAACTTGTATATAAAACAGATGAAGGCATCTAAGAAGCATATACTAAAAATTATTTAACATAAGTATACGCGTAGTTCATATTCCTTTTCATAAATGTATTTTATTGCAGTTGAGTCCAAATGTTAAAAAAAATTGACTCATTTAACTTCAAATAAATGTTTGTTTCGTTTCCTATGAATCTGAAAAAAGATAAGCACTGATATGCATAATGAGAAATTGATCATTCCTGCAGTATTA
Source organism: Trichonephila clavata (assembly GCA_019973975.1). Classification (NCBI taxonomy): domain Eukaryota; kingdom Metazoa; phylum Arthropoda; class Arachnida; order Araneae; family Nephilidae; genus Trichonephila; species Trichonephila clavata. The sequence continues at coordinate 3,541 of BMAO01007704.1, read as the reverse complement.
CAATAAAATAGTTATTTATATGTAATACTTTGTGATCTTTTTATTTTCTTTTTAAACATGGTATTCTGAAATTTTGCTGTATTACTGTTTGGTTTGTTTGAAACTTGTGCAATTTTTTAAGCGTCCTCTAATGACTTAATTGATGTAAGAACATTTTTTTTTTCATTATGCATTTATTTGGGAACTGAAATTATTTTAAGTCCAGCAAATAAGTTAGTTTTTATGTAAAATACTCTGTTTTTTTTATAAAAAAATTCTGAAATAAGAAAAAATTGGTTTTTAATTTTTTGCGATTTATTATTTATCGAATCCTTTTTCCGATCTAATTACCTTGTTTTATATTTGCAATTCTCTTATGGGAGCTAACAATACCCTAATAAATTGCAAACAAATCATTGATACGAAGTTTCATCTGATTTAAAAGTTTTCGTTACTACTTGTCTTTCAATGTAGTGAAAGGACATTTGCATTCAATATAAGAGCTAAATCTCAATTTTTCTTATTTTTCATTCTTTCATTGTTGTGTGTGGTTAAGTATATAAATCTCTTCCTTATTTAACGTTTTATTTTTGAATGAAGAAACACATAATATTAGAATTTTTTGCTTCTAACTTCTTTAAAATTAAATTTATATCGAGATTAAAATTTTTAAATTGTATTTACATCAAGTAGATTGTCTTTTTGGACATTTTCGAATATGAATTTAAACTTGATATACTTGTATCTTTTGGACAGGTTATGATCTTCTAATTTTTATTCATTTAATCGATCAGTTGACTTAATTTCTCCCGATTATTATTTCACCCCCAATGCGCCTTTTACAAGATAATTGATTACATATTGTTGCGATTTCTAATAAAAAAACGAACCTTATTCATTATATTTTTACAGTATATTCCAAGATCAGATATTCAATTAAAATAATAAATGTGTTACAAATTGAATTTTTAGTATGTTCGAAATTTATTAATTGATTGTACATCAATATTATGCACAAAGAAGGCAGCATAAATGTAATCACTTTCAAAGCTCTTGTACATTACACTTTCATGAACTTTAACATAAAACTTCTTAAATAAATTCAATGTGACATCATTTGTAATTTTTATTGAGATAATTTGTTGCATATTTAATGGAAAAGGAATACTAATAGAGCTATTCAAAAATATTTTCGATTGACAAATTGTTTATTAACATCCTATTTTGAAGCTATTCTGGGGGTACTTTGGTGACATACCTCATTATTCTGAATCCTGATTAAGTGACGAGAGCGACATACGATCAGGGCCACTCTAGACTCCACTCCACGCCAACGAGCATGAACCCCAATATTGGAAAGGGACCTTCATGGGATGAAACCCACGAGTTGACAAAAATACTGTCGGTAAAAAAAGTGTGAGTACAACTATACTCCTACCTAAGTCACAAAATTTTCTCTGAGGAATTTGTAATTATAATAAAATATTTAAATAACATTAAGACCTTAAGACCATAAATAACTGAAAAAGCTTTAGAAAAATATAGATTGAATCAATACTAAAATATAATATTGTTCTATGAAAGATGACTGTTGATCGTGCTATCTAAAACAATTCCCACTTTTTAATAACACATAACAACTTTATTTTACATCTACTAAATATAAACTACCTCACAGCTCATGCGAAATCACAAACATTACTCTTGGACTCTATCTTACACGCTCTTCTCTCTCCTGTCATACTTTTCACTTCCATGCTCAATGGCGATGCAGTTGCACAACACTGCTTTTGAATCAGCTCTATCTATTTCCTGAGCAATGACAAACAATATTCATTAGTTTTTACCTTCCAAAGCTTCCAAATTTGAACAAACAAATTTCTGATAAATTGTATAAAAACATTCAATTGAACCAGAAACAAATAAAAGGGAATTTTTTTAATTATTTTAAAATGACGAATTATTATTGTGTAGTTGTCCTCTGTTTCTATCGTCCTCTTTTGAAGTGCACTTGAGTTGAGTTAAAAGGAAAGTCTGGAGGGGACAAAATAAAAATAAATTGTCTGTATGATTTCAGGAAGTGTATGAAATGCCATCTCGCGTCGCCTTAGAAATAGATCCCTTTCTCCGAAAAACACTCTCATTTGGCTGATTCCCTTCATCAATCGATTCCAAACTGCTCCGTGGTCATTTGTGTTGACAGATTGATCAGGTGAAATACAATACATGTCTATTGAATCAAGTGATTCGCATCTCTTAAACTTTTGATTTTCGAAATGGAATTCTTGCCTGGAGATCATCATCCAAGCAGTTCTCCTTGAGACTTGGAGTGTGAGGTGATCGGAATTCTGCTCTCTGTCTTTCTAATTCACGAATCGTATTGATAATAGGTGGAATTCACCTTCTTCCACGATTGAATCTAAAAACAACATGCCCCTCCCCCCAGCTCTATCGATACATTTAATACAAGCCCTACTCTCTCTCTCTCTCTCTCTGCATTGTTTTTGTCCTGACTTCAAAAAAAAAAAAACGTAGTGGCCGCGGTAGCCGAGTGGTTGGGCATCGGATCGTGGCTAGCATGTCATGAGTTCGATCCTGATAAGCTTTAATGCTAAATCCAAAGTACTAATTAATCTATATTTTTGACCATTTACCAAAACCATTTGTAGTTATTTTAAACAATTGCTAATTGCCTATCTCTCTCATCACACATATTAATTTGTTATACAGGAACTATAAACGAATAGTTTTGAGCGAATACAGTTAATTTCATTTAATATTTAGTTAATTAATCAAACAGAAGAACGTAGAATAATTTGCCAATATTATTCAAATCTACGTACTGGAACACTTTTCCACCAATATTTACAATTATTTCAACATTATATTTGTATCGTACTTATAAAATGTGTGCACTATAATATTTTGAAATTTGTCGAGTAAGCTTAATAACCTATAATCAATAGGATTTCACTGAAAAATGACTTAAATAAATTAAATATTTGACTTATTTAAGATTTTGAGAGGCACATTTAAACGTTTCTTGCAGTCTGGTATAGAATAAAATTTAGTTATTGAAATATTCTTAACATATACAATTTATAAATGTACTTTCTTCCTAATCTCTTAAACATAATTGTAAAATACCAATCGCAAATCATTTTACTGTTTTATTTTATTAATATTTAAACTTGTGTTTTTGTAAAATATTTTTCCTGTTTGAAAATTTACTGCTTCAAGAATATTCATAATACACCTATGAAACATTTCTTGTGATATTTTATTCATTATTGATATTAATAAAATCTTCCATGCTTAGAGGTATCTAATAATCTGAAAACAGTTTTGTACTTTAAAAAAACATATTTAACAAGCATCGGGCATTCAATTCTAATTTTCAAAACAAATCCCTTATAAAGAAAATAATATTTTACAGCATTGAATACATTTTAACTACTGTTGTATATAAGTGGCTATTATACACTGTATATAACTGCCTTTGTCACTATATGTTATAATGTGAGTAAGTTTCTAAATTCAACTGCAAAAGTCTTTTCCTTCA
>BMAO01007703.1:174237-201434 GCA_019973975.1 Trichonephila clavata | reverse complement strand
ATAAAAAAACATGACATAAACACATAATGGGAAGTAAAAAATAATAATCACAGAAGCATGGAGGTAAATCGACGCAGAAATTACAAAAACTCATTAAATCTATATCAAGATGTCCAAAAGTTGTTGTGGACACTAAAAGATATCCTATTAAGTTCTAAATTAAGAAAGAAATACAATATTTAAAGCTATGTTGAGATTTTTGTTAAGTGTTCTAAGACTTTAGTGGCGTAATTTTTCAGGAGCTTTTTGATTATTAATTTTTAAAAATAATAGTTATGCTATTTTTAAAAAAATAATTATGTCATTCCATTAAGAACAAGTTGCAGATATCATAAAAAAATTACAATTTCTATACATTAATTTTTATTAGTCGAAATCATTAAATTTTATAGGAAACTGCAAGTGTACGAACACTTTTGGGGTTCACTGTATTTATGTACTTCATTGCATTTAAATGTAAAAAATATCATTAATTTTTTAAAAAATCGAGTTTTTGCATAAAATTTGGCATATTTAAAAAACTTTGAAAAGTAATACATATCTTTTAATTCCTAATATATAAAGATGTTCCATTACTTATGTACTGTATAAATATTATTTGAATACATTCATTAGAATTTTGTGTAAAAGATCCTAATTGCAATTTTTCATGAAAATTTTACTAAACTCGACAATTTTTATAATCTATAAAACTCTCCAGAAAACAGCAAAAGGGTTGAAAATTAGTTAAACATGAAGCTAAAGAGTTTGAGCTATAATTATGGTGAGTTTAAGAAATGTACAACTAGTAGAACATTTTTCATATTGTATTTAAATCTTTAAAAGCATTGTCTGAGAAACTATGTTTTTTGGCTTCACAGTAAAGTTCACAAATGGATTTCTTTTTAAGATATTGAATTGAAATTTTCAGAAATTTTTTATTTGTATTATAGACTATAATCTCTATGTATGTATTTATGCATTTTATTGCACATACAATTTGTGAGAAAAAAACATGTTTTTTTTAAAAAAATTGACAAAGTTCAAAAAAATAATGTAACTCTTACCGCTCTAGGCACAGATAATGATGTTATTTGTGTGCAGTTTTAATATTATTTGAATATATTAATTAGAATTTTCATTACAAGGTTTACTGTAACTGCAATTTTTAATTAAAAATTCCCAATCTATCCAAAATAATTTAAAATTTTGTGGAATTGTATTTTAATTCCTGACTCAAGTGTAGTAGAGGGGAGAGGGCCCTTTCGATTTTTATATAGATATTATTGGTGAGATAACGAATTCATTCTGGCTTCGGGAAACCTATCGCTAAGTGAAGTAGCTTGGCGATCGATTTTGGTCACCAAAAAAATTTGACATCACCAAGTATCTATACTACACTTGAACCTTAATTCCTAGTTCTATGCACACCCTTTTTAAAGAAAAAAGTGTTTTTTTAGTTGAAAATTTGTTTCAATAAAATGCTCCGAGGGTAGGCACATACCTTAAATTTGTTTTTTTTAAGTAATCCTAAAAAAAAAGGCATTTTTATCACATTTTCCCGCTAAATTCCTATAAAAGCCTTACAATATCAAAACAATCTAGTACTCATGTGTTCGTCCGCGGGTAGCGTGGTAGAAACGAAAAATAGTTCGGAAGATTTATGAGAACTAAATTTGTTGTTGAACCCCAATCTTTAAAATATGTAGCCAGTATATTAAAAAAACTTTTTTAATCCTGAATATCTTTTTAATTTGTTTGATAGTGTTAATTAACCATTTTTTGAAATTTTGAGTACATGTAATGTCTCATATTTGTAAAGGCATGTGTTCAAATCTGATATAAACAAACTCATTTCAAACTGAGCATCTCCATGTAGTCATTTTTGAGTATTTCTTTTTTCTCCTTGTATTCCTTGATACCACCGGATGTCTGGCAAGTGGTAAATAGAGCCGGATCGGTTCCAGCGACGTTGTTGGGGAGGACGCAGCCGCTCTTATGATTGCGCAATCATCACGTGTATTTGTGTTCCTGAGAAGCCCTGGCCCTCCATAATGTAGACTATCCCTTCGGTGATCCATTGTTCCCAACACCGAGCAACTATCACATTGCTCCGACTGTAGTGGAGGCCGATATGCCTGTTTCTCTGAGGCCTAATATACGTTCCCATTCAAAGTCTGACAATTGTTCGTGATGTCACCGGTTACGTCTACGAGGCATCTCCAATCATAATACCATCCATTCAAGTCGGCAGATTAGTTTGAATAATCCTATGGCATGATCAATCATGCTTTTAAACTATACCATCTCATATGCGAATAGCACGCTTACCCTTGTCTCGTTGGCTTCAAAATTTTAATCAGTAGCATATCTCATACCAGACTACATTTTTACTAAGTTTCATTAGAGTAGCTGAATTTCTTTTGGGTACATACATTTTTTGTGACAAAGTGTATAACTATAAAATTTAATAGACTATTACTAGTATAGAGTTAAAATTCTTTGTATTAAAAACGGCAAGATAATAAAACTTCCCACATGAACAGAACATCTAGTTAATATTTACCGCCAATACGAAAGGAAGCAAGAGTTGTACCGCATAAAAGTAAAATAAGATAAAATAAAAGTAAGTCTCTCTCTCTATATATATTTAAAAACCTTAAATATTGATATAAAAATTATTGGAATTAAAAAGACCTCCAGACATACACAATTTGATACTAATATAAAATAAAGTATATCTAATTTTATTGAACATATAGTGCCATTTTGTGAGATAAAAAGTGTAACTGTGTAATTAATTTAATGAAAAAATGAACAAATAAATAAATTTATTAGAAATATTATTACATTTTGTCATTAGAAATGTAACTGCTATGAATGTAAAATTAATAGGGTATACGAATTCAATACAATGACTAATAAAGATATTAAAATTTAAAAAGATATTATAATTATCATTAACTAATTATTATTACGATTAATATAATTAAAAATTATATTTCTATATATGCAAATTGATATATTAAAATTACAATACGTCACTTTAAGAATTTAAAAAATCCAAAACATATCTTTTATCATAAATATTACTATGTAATTTATAATCCTTAGTATACTATGATACATCTAAGTAATCAGTTTTAAATGGATTATTGCTACTTTTAACAAAGTTTAAATCAGAGGTTCCCAAACTTTTTTGTCTCGTAGACCCCTTGCTAGGATTTTCGGTTTGGGATAAACCCCTGTTTAATTAATAGTGATTGTTTGCAAATTTATCAACTTAAATGTCTTTAACAGCTGGTACTATTACTCCTACTTTAAAAGAATTAAATTTCTAACTGAATGAAGTATAATGTTTAAAATGTAAGAAGCATTATGTTAATTAATTAAATTAAAATTAATCAATAAATTAAACTGTTTATTTAACTAAACAACAAAAAAATTATTTTAATCAGAGGGATGAATCTCTAGCCATAGAATATCAAGTTTTCAACATTTGGTAACAATCTTGTCTGTTTAATTTTAGATCTCCTTTGTTAGTGTAATGTCCAGTTTTTTTCTTCCTTTTTTTTTTCGAGATTGGCAGCCACACTAAAACTCCTTCACTCTAGGAAAAGCTATAAAACACTTCCTCACGATATTCCATAAGGTTTGACTTTTTAAGGCTAAAATTGCTGGCATCCTTTTATAAACTTTTAGATTTTTGTTAGTGCTTATTAGTTCCTATTGTAATGAGACATTTTTTTCAGCAGGAATTCATTGTCAACCGTGGCATTGCCATAGTCAAATCATTCTCAAACCCGGTTTCAAAATTTGAATAAAAGGCATTGAAATGTTGAACTTAGGTTAAAACGTTCTAATAGATTGTCTGTGACAAATTTAGGAAATTCGTGACCTCCAGTATTATACTTCTTTAGCTTAAATCAGGAAAGAAAGGCTGAAATGGTTCTTGTTTTAATGAAATTTATGCTGGTACCTTTCAAATGCAAATTAACCTCTTTAAATTTAGTAAATAAATCTGTTAAATAGGTAAAATTAGGTTTACACTTGGTTATAAATTTTTTTTTTTAATTAAAGTCACGATCTAGTTTAATAAGAGAGACTCACATAGACTCCCATTTACACCTCATGGACCTCCAAACTAATTTTCGGCTGACATAGACCCTTTGGAGGTCGTCATAGAACCCTGGGTGTCCATATAAAACACTCTGGGAATCACTGGTTTAAATAATCAGGATAAAAGTTAATATTGGGGTTGAAATTATTATTTTTACCAAAAACAATTAGATCATCAATATATCCAAAAATATAATCATCAGTATTTAAAATGTATTTATTTTCATAAAAATATAAGTATATAAATTAGCCAAATTATTGCTAGCACGTCCACCCCTTGAGGCAAACCTCTAATTTATTAATACAGAATACCATTAAAGTTAATGTAATTTTCTTTAAAAACTAAATCCATGAGAATTTTAAATTTGTGGAAATTAATAGTAAGATTATAATTACTGTGATTTTCTAAGGTTACATTTAAAATACCATTGATATCAATGAAATTGAAAAAATCTCTTCAAAATCAAAGCTATAAACTGAATATAAATATTTTTAATTTTTAAAGAAATCTATAACATCTTTTTTTATAGCTTTATTATTTCGCTTGTTGATCAAGTTATGTAGATTATTATGCAACATTTTACCTGCACTAGTAACATACACTGCTGTCCAAAAGTTCAGCATAATTGATAATTTTGCGAATAAAGAAGGAACTGTAAATCAGAATGGCAGGAAACGTGATATGCGAGTGTAAAATGGTTATAAAATAAGGAAGCAAATCAAAAGAATGATAATAATTAATTTTATTATCCAAAGTAGCAGTTTGAAAGAAAACTGAGCATAGCAAGGATTCACACTTTAAAGAAAAAATGAAAGAAAACATTAAATAAAATACAGATGCTGCAGTTTAATAAGGCGTGTGGTCACCTCTGACAGCCAGACACACTACACAGCGATGTGCCATACTTGCTATGAGATGATGAATGAGTTGTGGGCTCAGACGGTTCCAAGCTCCTTGGAGAACTCTCTTCAGTTCTGTAACGGAGCTTGGTGGGTGCGAAAGGGCTGCAATTTGTCTCCCGAGCATATCCCATACATGCTCGATAGGATTTAAATCAGGGGAGTTCGCAGGCCACGACATGTGCTGGATGTTTTCCGTTTCAAGGAAGTCATCAGTCAGCACCGCTGGGTGACATGGCGCATTATCATCCATGAATATGAAGTCAGGACCGACAGCACCTCGATACAAGCGAACATAAAGCTCAAGAAATTCGTCTCTGTATCTTTGAGCAGTCACATGCCCCGTGTCGAAGAGAGGGAGGTCTGTGTGGCCGTCAATCATGATGCCTGCCAATACTATTACTCCCCTTGATGGAAAATGTCTTTCCGTTATGTTTCTTGGTTCAAAACGTGTTCCACGTTCTCTCCATATCGTTACTTGCCGAGAATCACTACTCAGAATAAACCGGGACTCGTCACTGAACATCGCATTGGCCCACTCTCCCACACTCAAATGTTGATATTTCAAACTCCAGTTCAAACGAGCGCGTTTATGCGCAGACGTGAGGGGAATGCAAACTGCTGGTCTTCTGGCATACAGGCCAGCATGATTGAGTCTCCTGCAAACAGTTTGTCTCGAAATTCGTATTCCTGTGGCGACTGTGAGCACCGAACCGAGTGCTCTGGCAGTACTGCCCCTCTGACGTTGCGCACTTATTACCAGATATCGGTCTTGGCGAGGGGTTGTGACTCTTGGTCGCCCTGATACTGGTTGTCGGGTAACATCTCCCGATCTTTGAAATCTCTGCCACAGTCTTGAGATCACAGACTGTTCCACATTCAGCATTAGAGACACTTCGGTTTGTGATACTGAGGATTCCAGCATTCCAACGATTCTTCCTTTCGTAAACATGTCCAATTGGCGTCTTTGTGCCATCATTGACCTTGTTTGATGGTTAACAACGTTCCTTCGTACAGCAGTTGCAGGAAACTTGTCTGAAGTGCCTATGCTGCGTGAATCGGTTTCTCCTCGTTCCGACATGCGCCGGTGTTTCGCGCAGGACGTAGTCGACTGAAAAGTTTTGCATAAACCCAATGTTTTTTCTTCACCCAATTAATATCCGCGAGAAATTTGGAATAATTTTACGAATATTTTCTTCATGTGTTTCGCATTTTACGATTTATGCTTAACTTTTGGACACCAGTGTATTTTGTAATTCCTTTTAAATATTTAATAAATTTTTATCAATAAACGATATTGTTTATTTTTACTGTCACTTTGAAAGCAAAGGTTGGGTCAATATTAATTGCTAAATGAACATTTTTCGTCAATTTTATTAATATAAAACCTGAGAAGGAAATGATTGTTAAAATAAAATGAATATGTTAGTTTTGTATAATACACCTCTTTTTTCGTCATAGACGTGTTTAAAGGCACAGTGGAATTAAAAACTATAAAATTAAAATAAAATACCAAAATGTCTTATCTGATAATATTATTTTCTTTTTGAATAATTTTTCACAGTGAATGTAAACATTTTACTAGGCTTTCCCCCATAGCGTTTTTTTAACACTTACATATGTTTATTCAAACACATCGACGTTCAAACGTTCAGAAAAAAAATCGTTTCAATATCTATCTGTGATTTTTTTATTATTTATAGATAATGGATTTAAAACAATATAATTTTTTAACTCAAAGGAGAATTTCTATTATTTCATTACTAAATTAATTATTTGTTAGTAAAAAAGTATATCATCTATTATTTTAAAAATACATCTTGTAGATATTTTTAAGCTAACTATGCATGTAACGACTGATTGCTTATGAAAAATAAAACCTATTTTATTATTTTAGATTCTATCTATTCTCTATTAGAAACTATCTATTATTAAAAACTGATGAAAGTGTTTTTGTTTTACTCTCAGCATCATAATCGTTTTCTTTTTATTGTTTTAAATTTATTATTTTTTAACTAAAGCTATTTTATTTTTTTATAAGTCATTGTTCGAAATTTGAAGATAAACCTTATATCTGGGGGGGGGGAGAGGTCAAGTAGTTTTATACTCAAAAAAGCCATTGTAACGCCGGACTATAAAGAGAGAGCAAAGAAACCTGTTTGACATCGGAAAAATGAAGAAGAAATTTCGAAAAAGGGAATTGTAATGCCGTTAATATAGAAATCACATACACACACAAGGAAGTGCTGACCCCAATACAGGAAGGTGAATTTTCATGGCAATATGTTATGCATTCAAATGCGTCCGTGTTAAAGGCGAAAAAATCCTGTTTCATAATGAAAAGAAGTGAAAAAATTTCGAAAACGATAATTTTCCTGACATTCTTATAGAAATCACTCACATTGCGCGCGTACACACACACAGAGAGAGGTGCAATCGTCTTGAGAAAACAGGAAATTCCCATGATGATTAAGTTATACAAATTTGGTAAAAGCCCATGCAATGCCGGCCTAAGTGGAGGGGAAAGAAACACAAAGAAAAGTCAAAGTAATTTTGAAAAAGAATATTGGAAGTGTGACTTTGTGAAGGGAAGTGAAAACTTTAAACGAGAAAGACCGTGCAACGCCGGGCCATGCAGCTAGTCATTTTTTTTATCCGGTGTATAACACGCATCTGTAAATTTGGATCCAACTTTTTGTGTTATAGGGGTGCATAATACCCTGGAATACGAAGGCTGTTCAGAAAGTATCGATACTGAATTTATTCTATTTATTCGAGAAAACCCCCAGCGGAGGGACTGTGCGCATCATGCACGCGCATATTTCACCTTGTCTAACAAAATTCGGCAGGTCTGTACAGCGCGCCGTTCAGTCACACTGACTTCTTTCACGTGGAGTGTTTGCGTGCGTTCGTCGAAAAAAGAAAATGTGTGAAAACACGGATTAGCGAATCTGTATCAAGTTTTGCTTTAAGCTCCGTAAAATGGGCACCAAAACCTACGAGATGATGAAAACAACATTTGGAGATGAGGCAATGAGTCGTGCTCGGGTTTTCGAGTGGTTCCGACGATTCAAGGAGGGTCGTCAATCAGTGAACAGTGATCCCCATTCTGGACGCCCATCCACCTCTCGCAATGAGGACAAGATTGCACAAGTGAAGGCTGTGGTGCTGATTTTTCCTCTTTCCCAAGATCAAGAACACCTTAAAAGGACACCGGTTTCAGGACATTGAAACCATAAAACAGAATTCGACACAGCAGCTTCAGGCCATCCCAAAGTCTGAGTTCCAGAAATGTTTCGAGGACTGGAAACATCGTTGGGCCAAGTGTGTTACTGCCAATGGAGCATATTTCGAAGGAGATTGACTCAAAACGTGTTTATGTATGTATGTTTTTGCATAATAAATTCAGTCTCGATACTTTTTGAACAGCCCTCGTATACGGTATATTTGTTCCCCATGTTTCGTTTACCATTTATTTTGATGAGGAAATATTCTTGGGCAATTGATTATTGGAAGATGCCCTATTGGAATATTTTCATTACATAGGATGGAATTCATTTGAAAGAATTCTATTAAGAGAGGCCTCCGTAATTGAAATAATTAGAACTAGATTCAATTAACTACAGAGAGTCATTTTTCTTGCGATGTTAATGATAAATATAAAAAAAAAGATAGGACATTTCTTGCAAAGAAGAAAAAATGATCGTGTAACGGAGTTATGTTCTCTTGCTCTCAGCACTGCATTATCTAAGCAAATAGGAAAATCGATTTCTTTTCTCGTATTAAATATCTTTATTTCCCGAATCCAATAAGAAACAGAAAAGAGATTGAAATTTTTTAAATCAATTACATTAAGTAAAAATTTTCGAAATATGTGTCAGTAAAATTCCAAATTTATATTCGAAAATATTTGCTATATAAAAAAATCATATATATATATATTATATATATATTATATATATATATATATATATATATTAAACCATCATTTCTGAGTCTTATCGAACTTTTATGCTAGCACTTTTGTGAGTGTTGTCTTTAAATAAATTATAGTTAAAAAAAAAACTAAAAAACGCGCTTTTATACTGAATCGAACTAAAATGTAAAAAAATAATTCTTAATATGAGAATAAAATGATTAACGAGAAAATTAATGTCATTGGGGTAAAAGCGGGGGTGTTCTACAAATATATTAATTGTTATAGTTTCTAGCATCTATTCCAAAATGCTGAGTTCGTGTAAAAATGTAATATAAAGCACCCCCACGCTTTTACCCCAATGACATTAATTTTCTCGTTAATCCTTTTATCTTATATTAAGATTTATCTTTTTACTTTTTTAGCTCGATTAAGTATAAAAGCGTGTTTTTTAGTTTTTTTTTAAAACTATAATTTATTTTTCATTTTTTAGTTCGATCTACAATAAAAGTGTTTTTCTTTAACTATCATTTATTCATTGGTGAATTTATCCTTGATTTTGTTATTTGGAGCTGGAATTACGTGGCTGCTGTGAAATTAGTCTTACTCTTCAATATATATTAATTAAAGGGTCTGAAGTGTATTTATTCTCTCCGTTTACGGGGCCTCGGATGAGTCCCGTATCGTTATGTTAGATTCCGCCTCTATAGAACAGGTCTAACAAATTAACATGTGTTCAGAAGAAAAAGTTCGAAATTAAAAATAATTTTAATGTACCATGTTCTTATAAGGGACTAAAAAGTATAAAATTCCTCCTTTTCGTTTTTTTTCTATTCTTTTTTCATTTTTTTATGCATTGTCATCCACTTCTGAGATATGTTACAAATTTCAAGTCCCTAGCTCATCGGAAAGTCACACAGTTTAAAATCAATTACAAAACTCCACCCGAACAGACATTCAAGAAAGCGAGTTAATAAAAACATGGTAATATTAAGTGCCAATTGTATTATCCCCTTTTAAAAATGTATTGCTATAATGTTAATTCGTATCATCCCTTCTAAATGTATTGCTTTATAAAAATGAAAAATATTTATTAGTTAAAACATAAATTATTTTTTTTTCACATGCAGAGCCTTTTTTTTAGTTTCATTCTCAGAAAAATATTTATATTGTGGCAAGAATTGCTAACACCCACCCACCCTCCACTTCCTCACTTAAAGAATACTTTTTTTGTCTGTTTTATTTGTATTAACCACAAGTTTATTTTACACTTGCATATAATTAGCTTTAAATTAAAAACACTCGCTTTTAGGGTTACACTTTATTCTTTTAGTCTCTAAATCAAGAATTAGTCGTGAAATCTAGAAATGGTTTCTGGAATTAGTCGCCACATTTGAAAATGGTATATGCAATAAGTCGCCAAATGTGAAAGTGGTATATGGAATTGTCGCCAAATCTGATTATCGTTATTCCTGACGACCCTGACAAGGACAATGGAACAAAATTATAAAATTATAGTATTGTCATCGGTCCTTGCTAAGTGTGCAAAATTTCGAATTAATCCGACCTTTTAAAGTGTGTTTAAAATCGAGTTTAAAGATCCCGTTACGTACAAGTGAAACTTGTAAAAGTGTGTTAAAAAAACGATTGTTTCCGTTTGAGATTTAATTGTAAAAATACATAATAGAATTCAAAAAAGAAAATATTTAAGGCTTGTGAAGACAAATGTAGTCTATTTTTCTATATATTTAGGCAAACTATTATATTCTCCTCTAATTTATATTGAAGTGAATTGTTTATTAGAATAAGATAAAGAGAATGGGAAGGGGGGATTCTTTAAAGGCTTAAGAATAAATAGTACTTCAGAGGTAACAAATTACATTTGAAATTATTGATTTTAATGAAATATTATTTTTGAAGTAACTCAATTCACATGAAAGTCTCCATATTATCAATAATATCGGTTGAATGTTTGATGGGGCCCTTGATCTCGTGTTGAGGTCTTCATCCCCTTTCATAATGGTTGGAGTTGAGCATTAAAAAGATAGAGCTTGTGATGATAGTTAAAGCATTAAGAAATAATATAAAAATTAAAAATTTAAAGTTAAAAAAAATTTTCTACCTACAAAGCTATTATCTATAATAAATCCCATTGTATATTACTTTGATCTCTAAACTATTCTTTTTGCATTACGTAAGATTTTCTTCCCTTGACATCGAGAGTGAGGGGCGAGTCACATTATGATCACCCGGTAACATAGAAAATAACCGGTCCAATTGGTTTGTGGATATTGGTAATAACTGAATTTATTTTGGCGAATGAATGAGTGAATTCGGAGTTTAGCCGAATCTTTGGACTCGAATTCCGGACACTTTACGTTATCCTGCTGAAAGACAGGAACTGTCCTTCTCAAGAAACATGAGAGAACCGACCAAAGAGCCAAGCAGGGAGCTGAGCCGTTTTAACTGGAAGGCCCCTTGACCTTAAGAAGAGCAAAGGACATTATATTCACATACAATGACAAATGTACTGCCCCAAAAAACCAAGGGCCTTGGAGAGCCTTGTGAAACCCTGGTCACTGTGGGTCCTATTAGACTGACGACGTCATCAGACGGTACTGGGAGGTCAAATGGTCAAGAAGGCAAGCACGGGCGTTAAATAAATAAAAGTCCACAGGTTTGTTTAAGCTATGTTCTCAAACACCGTCGCTCCCCTTCAATGACACTTGAAGTTTCCATGCTGTTTATTTTTAGTTACCTGTTCAACTTTCATTACAAAAAGCACACGAACACACCTTTGCCACCTCCTTCTGCAAGTCAGATAAATCACACAAGAAAGACCTATTTTTTACCCGGCTAGTATAACCTGCTGCGTTTCTACTTACGCTTAGAATAGGGGTAGGGGGGATCAAAATAATATAAATTGATAATTACTAGGAGGAATCTCATTTTACAATTGACATAAAGTACTTGTGAATCAAAATATTTGGATAATATGTGTGTAGAGTCTTTAATATACATCAAAGCTTTAAGACGATCTAAAAATGCATTATTAATCGATCCAAACTTTCAGCTTCTAAAAGCCTTTATATACAGAATATTAATTTCTTAGAAAACCCATACACATGCACATATTCATATAAACGTTAGATTAAAATAATATTTTTATGGCAATATAATATTCATTTTTTAAAAACTTTGTAATGGATCTATACGTGGCTCTACCAACCCCTTGGGGATTTTTCTGGAGAAACAATATTATCAACCAACTTTCACCGAGTGAGGAAAGCGTGATTATGCACATTAAGTATAGTATATAAATTCTGCATTCGGAAGTTTTAGGAGTTAGTTGGCGAGTTAATTGGTCAGTTGGAGAGTAGAGAATCATGAAATGATTCAGTGCATTTAGAGTTTATCAATTGAAGATTACTAAGAGTGGATCAATCGACAGTGATTAAATCCGGATAAGGATCACATTCAAGGACCCCAGTGTAGGATTCGACTTCATAAAAGTACATGTATCGTGATCCTTATTTAAATAGAAGTTTAGCTTAATAGTGCACGACGTAGTTGATATTGAGCTTGTTTAAGCTATCGTGGCATCAGTTGAGGGTCCGTATTATCGATCTCCAGGCTATTGAGTTTCACCTCCACGATCTGCTATCTGATCTGTTATCTTAATTAGATTATTATTGTGCCTGATTGATATTTTGGTGACAATAAAATAACTGGAGTGAATCATGTCTACTGATTATTCAGTTTCTCCCACACACCTAGCCGGGTCCGAGGGTAAACAAGGTAAGCAGGAACCGACAGTCATTACAACTTTTTGTGAGAATTTCTGTCCATATAAATTTTTAAGAGAACTGGGCAAAAGTGACACTTTTAAAAATGTTGGGGTGCTATCCAATTCCATTATTACATATTTCGGATAAAAATGCGTTTATGGTAGAATGTATGCAGAGTGTTGCAGAATTGGATCAACAAATTCAGAGGGGTGATAGTAAGTAGCATTGGGACAACAAATCACTAAAGACAGTTTTGAAGGGTCGAGTGGAATGGAAAGGGGAATTGAGAGGTAAGAAATCAATTTATTCGACACAAAGCATGTTTACAATACGAAAAATGCAACTCAGATCGATGCCATGTTAAGTGATTACCACAAGAATTGTTGGACACCGAAGAAAGAAGAATTGTTCAAACAAGCTGGCGATGACAATCGTTAAAGAGAGATCCTTCCACCTGCGTCTCCTGCAGGATCGATTTCAGAAGAAGAAATTCATACGACTGAGGTTCGGAGAGCGCCAAGACACAGGTCTGTATCTCTTGGGATATGTAGCATAGACGTGACTATAAGCATCGCAATCCAACACCATCATACACACGTTCGGATGAGCAATGGTCCCTGCAGTAATTCTGAGACAAGTTGGAAATTTCTATCCATGCTGTTTTTTTCTACAACCCTACCATTGAGCTCCAAATTCCCTCATTCGTTCCCTTGTCTGGCTCATTGTCCTCCCAACGGCTACTATTATAGCGATTTTCACCGACTCAACGTGGTTTGCGACCCCATGTCCTAAGGTAATTTGTCGTCTTCATGCTACCCCCCTCTGAATTTGTCGGTTGAATTTGGCACCACCCTGTATAAAATAAATTATGGTATATATCTTTTCAGAATAGTTATAACAGCTAAGCAATTGGAACTTTTTTAAGCTGGCCAGATTAGGAGAATGATAATCGCAAAAGTATGAGAAAGCTCTGTGTCTCGCACATTTCAGTTTCTTACTGGGATTGCTCCACACTGATCTAGTGGCCGAGTGGTCATGGCCGCTTTCGAGTCATGGGCTCAAGTCTCAGTGCTATAGTGTAGAGGAACAGATGTAAGTGAAATCCGTCAATGCTCAAAGTCCTGCCGTTGACGTGGTGTGGAAGCTCAGATGGAGGATCAGGTGTCACAAAATTACCGAGGTCCGTCATTGATAGGCCTCGTGTTGCTTCTGACCGGCATCAAATTTACATTGATATACTCTCTCTTATTGTACTTTTTTTTATCTTTGTATTGAAAGCACTTTTGCCAAAAAAAGAAGTTGAGGAAAAAAATCCGTTTTCTAATGTTATTTCAGTAAGATATAAGCGAAAGATTATTTCTGAACATTAATATTAATCTTGAACAAAAAATAACACGCATAACCTTTTGATTATTTTCACAATTATAAATTGGTTTTTTTCTCACAATCTGTTGAAATCAGTTGATCAGTTCAGGGATCTGCAATTTGTTTGTCTTATCTTGGTCTGGTAATTAGCATGCTAATGATCTTTTAAAATCTCTATTGAATTAATCATCTGTCCCTTTCATTAGTAGTTAAATTATACGAGTCCAAAGAAAGATAAGAAAGCATGATCATTTCCAAGTTGAAGAATAACAAGCATTTCACTGCTCCAATCCAATCATACAAAAAGCGAAAAGTTTCCTTTTTCTTTTGACCTTAATTTGATTATATTTTGCTCGTAATTTTTCCCAGTGATTTCTCCTTTTTAGAGTAGAAATCTGATTGAGAAAGAGAAGGATCGACTACTCAGTTTTCCTTCACTTGTTTTGTTTTCAATGATTTCGAATCGAGTATTAAGAAAACTTATTATACATAGGATTCTCTATTTCAATTTTCTTGAGAGGAATTTTTTTAAAAAAAAAAAGTCATTAAGCGGCGTCAATTCTTTTTAATTGCGCTCCTTACAGAAAAATGCAACTTGAATTTTTTAAAAAAGTGCCACTGGGGTGACAAGTCAGAAATCATGTGAGAAAAAACGTTTTTGAAACTTCCGGTGATAGGAATATATAAGCTGATGCCTCTTTTAGTCGTCGTGTGTTTTGTTACTCTTTTTAAGTAATAATTTTGAATAAAAAGTGTTTGTGTAGTGTGTTTTGTGAAGAATTAACATAAATAAATGCATACCTGTCAAGAAGGAAATATCTCAAAGCGAAATTCCTACAAATTGAAATTATTAGGGCATAAAACGCTATATTTATAAGTATCATAAGAAATTTTAATTTGGTCAAGCTTAGTTAGGTTTCCATAAAATTAAAACTAAATTCTGAAAATCAGAACACGACTTTTAATTACGCAGTTTAAATTCATAAATATTCGATTTCAAAATTAGAGAGTTCTTTACAAATGCTAAGCTGGTGATTTCTGTGAAAATATTAGACAAATGCGATGTTTTAAAAAGCAGAACATTATATGTATCAACTTTCATAAAAATGATATCATTAAGGAAATTTGTTGAATATCAAAAATTGTGGATAAAATGCAATACTATAGTTTTTAAAAACAAAGTGAATTATTCAAATGAAACTTCAACAACTTGATTTTGAGACAAAATCAAATAATTTTTTATTGTGTATAAAATGAATATCGGAAAAAATAGGATCTAAATAGATACGTGCAGCCAAATAAATGAAAACGTCATGGACTGCTTGCCAAAAAGTTCCTGGTAGCATTTAGATAGGACATCCAAAAAGGGCCCACTGTGTTTGGATAAGCGAACGCTCCTAAGCAGCGGGCCATAACTGTTCCTTTGGGTCCAAAGGTGCTAATGAAAATGTTGATGATGGTGATGAGTGCTACCAGTCCCATTGTAGAATGATTTAAAAAATTTGAATACGTTTCTTTGCCATCCTTGTAGATTCCTTGACATCCCATCAGAAACATGGTGAATCCCACAAGAAGCTGAAATGAATAGAAAGCTCATCTAATCAACATCTAGTGTTTGAAAAGTTGGAATTATAAACTTGATCCCATTAAATTTTATTACAAAAAAATTGTTTATTTTAAAGGTTTAATACCCCGTCTGCAGTTTTGTCTATTAAAAAGCTATTGAAATGCATCAAAGAAATATTAATTGGGTACGAAATTAATAATACAAATTTTGGATCTTAAATCGCATGCATTTTTCTTTAATTTGTTATTTTTGTAAAATAGCTGATTTGCTAATTTTTATAAAATTAGAGACAGTTGTTGAGATGTAAAGACATACATTATATATATATATATATATATTATCATAAATAAAATCTAGGAAAATGAAAGGAGAAATGTGTGTGTGTGTGTGGAGAAAATATAGAAAACTTGGAGAAAATATAAAGGGTTAATCGTAAATTACTAAGCAATTAAAAATAAATTTAGAAGAAAATCCATATTTTTAAAATTATTTTAGAAATTTGGCTGAAATTTTGGTATATCCCTCAAGATTGTAAAATGCTGTTTTATGAATCGAACATTAAACAAGACATTTTGATCAACATAATAAGTATCTTAACGTCGTCAAACAGCGACTTAGAATACCAAATTTTACCTAGAATGTGTGTGCGTGATCTTTATAAACAGAGGAAATGCAAATACAAAATAAGTAAGGGGGCAAACAATAGGTTTTGTTTATTTCAATAATGCAATGAGAGACATCAGGTTAACCCCGAGAGATATGCTGAGGTAAAAATCATTAAACGTGTGATCTGAGAGATGCATTTATTCAAACAAGATAAGCTCTTAATCATTTATCGCACGTTCATGCCCGTGGAAGATAGGGGCGATTGTTGTGCGCCAGATAGGGGAAACATCTAGGGACATCGAAAGCCTTAGACGTATCTATATATCCTGCAACGCTTTATGTATGCCGTGGGCCGTTATTTTTTGACACACTTTAAAAGTATATCAGCAGTGCTACTGACATCGTTGAGCATACTATTTCAGACATCAATTCAATTCACCAATATTTTAGGGTAAAATTGGCAAATATGAGCATCAAAACACTTAATTGAAAATATACTAAACTGTTTCCATTTTTCCAAAATTAAAATATTTCAAACTTTAGAGTACGGTCTTTCGAATGGTATATGAACAAAATCCTCCAATTCTTGTTGCTGTATGTATAAAAAAGCTCAAAAACAAATTTCACATATTTGACTAAAACTTTAGGTAGTATGGGCACAATTGCCGGAAATATAGGCAGGCTGCATCATAGAAAAGATAAGAGAAAATGTCATCCCTTGTAGTTTATCTCTTATCTTTACATCTCTTGCAACAAATAACATGTTTAGCAAATGAAAAGAAGCGAAATTAAACTTTTGCTATTGAATAAAATTGCAACAATTGCATTGTGTAAAAAGAAGAAAAAAACTGTCCAATTTTTTATATTAATTCAAAATAATTGAAGGATGAGAATCAGATAAACTAGGGGTTGGCAACCTGCGACTCGCGAGCCACATGCGGCTCTTTAGATGTGAAGATGCGGCTCTTTAGTTCCATACGCAAATATTATTTATTTTATCAAAAAAATAATATTTAAAAAGGGTTCTGAATCGATTAACGAGGGTTAGGCACCGTTTCTATCTCTCAGCCACTTGTACCCGCTTTTCACCTCACCCCTCCCCCGTGACTCACGTCATCACTGTCGTCAGATATGTAAGTTTGAATTCGCTTTCGACGCAAGACAATTTGGCGTCTTCACCAGTGCTTTGGCTATGACGTATAGTTTGTTGTTTCAAGTAGAAGAATTAGAGAAGCGAATTATCTTCTCAAAGGTATAATAATAATAATTAAAAAACTGAAATAAAGGTAGGTAATAATAAGAATTATATATTTTTAAAATACATATTATACATATTTTTTTCCAAATAAGATACCTAACTACTTTTTTGAAGTCAATAAGAATTGTCAAAAAAGAAATGAAGTACTACTGTTGGATATTACCGCAAAAGTGTTTTTATTAAAATATAAATTACCTGTTTTATTATTTATCTATTTTATAGCTTTTTTTTTTAAAATTAGCGTTAAAATAATAATTATAAGTGTAAGTATCTGTAAATTGTTATTTAATAAACCTATTTTAGAACTATGAGGATCAAAGTAGGTAGGTATTTGCAGTTTTTGATTGTTTATATGTTTGGCAATTTCCATTGATTTCCACATAGCTGGGCATAACACCTTTACTCGTAAACTAAGTATCTAATATTTGCCAAAATTTAAAAAAAAAAAAAAACTAAAATCTGCAGACTGCGCAGTGATGAACACGTTCTGACAAGTCTATTCGTGCCAGTCGGCGATCACCGCACACGGGAGGCGACCACATATGCGACGAAACTATGTTCTTAATAATCAATCGGTACGTGAGAGAGTGAGACAAACAGTGTTTCATGTCCAAATATTTTTAATTGAGAAATATCGTTGTAAAATGTTTTTTGATAACTTATGTTACACTATGCCCAGCTTCTCGTACGTATTTACGTTGGTATATGTTGACATAGTAAATAATTACAAAACTTGTTATTTGCTGTTTAGGAAACCTAAATAATAATTTTAAAAATTCTGTATTACTGCTTCATCGCAAGCATGGTATCCACAAAAAAAAGAGAATTGAAGAACAACATCGAGAATTCAATCGGTATTGGACGGAATCATTCGCTTTCATATGCAACTCAGATGGCCTTCCGACTTGTCTCATTTGCCACGAAAAACTCGCAAACAAAAAGAAATCAAATTTAGAGAGAAACACTTCACTATAAAACATACTCAGTTTCCTAGTAAATATCCAGTCGGAAAAGAACAAGATAAAAAAAGCTGTCGACGAGCTCCAAAAACAAAAACAGCAATCAAGTTCCATATTAAGTAACTGGACGCAATCTACAAGTAATGTTAATCTGGCAAGCTTCACGGTATCACTAGAAATTGCAAAGGAAGGAAAACCATTCACAGATGGTGAGTATGTCAAAGATTGCTTCATTTGTGCGTCTAAAGAACTGTATCGTAATTTCAAAAACAAACCAGAAATCTTGAAAAAAAATAAAAGATTTCCCACTATCCACTAAAATAGTACAAGATGGAACAGCACAGCTAAAATGTCTTCAAATGTAACATATTTGCAGGTGGAAGATATTCAACATTCTTCTGCCTTATCACTTGCTATAGAGGAGTCTTGCGACATAAAAGACACGGCACGAGTTGCCCTTTTTGTCAGGTATTTGTCTTCCCAAGGTCCAAAAGAAGAACTTCTAGGATTGCTACCACCCTCGGGACAAACTAGAGAGGAAAATATAGTGAATGCCGTGCAAAAATACCGTGAAGACAAAAAGATCGATTTAAATAAAATCGTTTCAATAGCAACAGATGAAGCAAGAAGTATGATAGAAAAAATAAAGGGACAAAAACGATTCTTCAGAGCAAAATAAACCACGAAATTTTTACGTTTCATTGCATAATACACCAAAAAGCGCTTTGTGCCCAAACATTTCCAGCCGAAATACACTATTGTGGTCAACGTAAATGCAACACCAAGAAAGACAAGAGATAGAACAACAAAATTTATTTTGTAGATAACATGTTGACCAAGCATCAAATGATTAAATATATAGACTTCTGTGAAGTGTGGCTCCTGCCAGATTCAGTAGCCAGAGTAGCCGCCATCGTCGGAGATCACCGCTGTCACACGCCTCGGCATTGATTCAAAGAGACTTTGGATGTTTTATTGGGGTAAATAGGACCAAGCAGCTTCCATACGTTGCCAAAATTGATCTGGCGGGGCATCTGGGGGTGTAATCTGGGTCAGTCGTTGAGCAATCATGGACCATATGTCTTCTATCGGTAAAAGATCCGGAGAGCGAGACGACCAGGGAAGCAATCCAATCTGGTGATTGACGAAGAATCTTTGGACAATGCTTACCACGTTTGGTGGCACATTATCCTTCTGAAATATGGCTGTGGCCAAGCCCTGAAGGTAAGGAAGGAAAACTGGCTCCAACACACTCGGAGATGTAGCGCTGGCTGCTTAAAGTACCGGCAATACGTACTAGAGGAGTGCGAGAGTGATATCTAATACCACCCCATACCATAATACCCGTTGCAGAACCAGTGTGGCGGTGCATAACGCAGCTGTTCAGCATTCTCTCTCCACAGTGTCTCCAGACTTCGAATCCGATCATCATGGGGTTGCAGACAGATGCTTCACTCGTCCGTAAAAACAACTTCATTCCATTCGGCCACTCACATCCTTCTTTAATCGCACCATTGGCGGAGGAGACGTCTGTGGTTCTGCGTCAAGGGTAGACCAAGCAATGGACGTCTTGCGGACAGACCACTCTGCTGTAAACGGCGTCGAATGATACGCATAGACATTGAATGATGCGTTACAGACTGAATGTGCTGTGCTATGGTTCGTGATGTGACTGAGCGATGCGTCACTGCCATGCGCTCAAGTTGCCTTTTCTCACGTGAAGTGGTGCACTGAGGTGGATGCGATGAACCGCGTCGGTCCGTCGTACCCTCCTGCTTCCCAAGGGTCACATATCCGCATTACAGTTGTTTGGTTTCGTCCAACACGACTACCGATTTCCCTGAAAGATAATTCACAATCTCGGTAGGCCACTATCCTTCCTCTGTCAAACTCGGATACTTGATCAAAAGCTAATAGCTGTTTTCTACGAGACATAACTAATCGTTTTTTGTCAAAACCACAAGAAAATCACTATTGCAGATCGTCGAAATCTTTAAGCCCTAAACAGCGCTTTGAGGTGGCACCACAGGCATGCGTGAAGTGTGTCTGCGCTGAAATTCTAATCATTGGCATATCTCACCTCCGCTAATGCATGTTGTAAATTTCATATTATTTGCGTGCTTTCTTCAGGCTGTTGCATTTATGGTGGCCAGCAGTGTAGTTGAGGTCATGAATTTGGTAATCAAGATTGTTAACAGCATCTTGTCAAAAGCTCTCTACCGTCGTCAGTTAAAAGAATTAGTAAACGAAGTGAAGACTTGGTATTCCGACCTTCTTCTTCACAATAAAGTGCGATGGGTTTCCAAAGGTAAGGTGTAGAAACGTTCTGCTTTGTGCTTGAATGAAATAAATACACTCCTCAATGAAAAAGACATTAGTCATCCTGAATTAGAGAACGACAAATGGTTGCAAAAATTTTACTTTATGGTGGATATTACAGTGAAATTAAATAAGCTGAATCTAAAACTGCAAGAAAAGGGAAACCCAGCCTATGTTTTGGTAGAAGAATTGGTTTCTTTCGAAGAAAAATTAATTCTTTTTTTAGAAGATATTCAGAATGACAAAATACTTCATTTTCAATTTCAAAAGCAATATCGCGAAAAAACCAGTGCAACTATTGACACGAATAACTTCAGCACAGTTATTAAAAAAATTAAAGATGAATTTGAGACAGATGTGAGCAATTCAAAACCAACAAAACCACTCTAGCATTCATAGCAAATCCTCTCAACACAAATAGTAATGAAATCTACATTGAGGTATTTGTAATTGATAGTGGATTTCTAGAAATGCCAGTGATCGATTTAAAAAATAAGGCTTTGTGGAGTGAAAAATTTACAGAGTTGAAAAGCAAGTTGAAAGAGTTGGAGATCTAAAAATGTATGTATGTAACGCAACAAAAGTGGACAGCTTTATAAGAAATGCCTCGAGTTGAGGCACTTATATTCGACGCATGGAATAGTCTTCCAGATAGCTACAGTGAGGTGAAGAAGTTGGCATTTGGAGTGCTGACTATCTTCGGATCGAACATATTCATGCAAGCAATCGTTCTTTTGCGTGAATATAATTAAAAGTAAAGTAAGAAGCCAACTAACAAATAAAAATTTAAAGTCGTGTTTGAAACTTAAAACAACAAGCTATGAGCCAAATTTATCCAAACTTTCTAAGACCATGCAAAGCCAACGCTTCCATTGAATTTGTTTGCTCAAATATATGTTTTTTTAAATTTTTTTTTATTTTTAAGTACAAGTTACATTGTCTAGTAAATTTTAAATTTTCTACTTGAATAGCCATGCAAAGCCATCGCTCTCATTGAATTTGTTTGCACAATTGTTTGTGATTGAAGTATAAGTTAGTGTTGTAAGTAAATGTTTAATTGTTTTAATTGTTTACTTAAATAATAAGTAATTATATGACAATGCCATATATATATTATCCAATTTGTTGTGAAAAACACTACTGATATATGAATAGAGATTTTTTCTTAGGAATAAATAGATTAGTTTTTTTATCGGAAAACTTTATTTATATGCAAGTACTATTTATTGTTGGCAAGAAAAAAAAAATTGTGGCTCTTTAAAAACTTTGAAGTTTCGTAAATTGTAATTTTTTACTCTTCCGACTCAAAAGGTTGCCGACCCCTGAGATAAACTATTAAATTACAAATTTAAAGTAAAACAACACTTAATTAGGACTTGTACTTGTATCACACACACACATACGCTACACTCATTACATTAGGAGGAGTCATCCTCTATAGAGTTCGAGGTAGAGTTATATTTAGTCGCATTGCATGAGGGGTATTGGCAACGGACCTCGTAGTTTTTAACCATGGTCAAGTGACGAGGGCGATACCTGAACTTGAACCCCCTCTCCTAAATTTCTCATCACACCCACTGGAGGACGTTTGAGCCTCGACATATTTAACGTGCATCGACCTCCTTTGCACAGTGGGCCTTCAGCGGTACTAGGCTCGAACTCATGACATGCCTGCCACCAGTCTATGGCCTTGACCCCTAGGCTACCGTGGCCACGTTAGTCCCCCTCTAACAATACATTCCTCATGGAACCAGGGTAAACAAAATCCACAGCAATGCACCCACTTCTATCCTTGATTTTCATCATAATAGTTAGCTCCACAGACAGGACAATTGCAGGATGCTTTGTATTTGGTGGCACTTGCTGTATGCACCTTCTCTAGGACCTCCACAGGCAACTCCTTTCTTCGTAGAAGCCAGACCTTCTGCAGTTGTCAGCTTTCTGGCAACGTTCTTACGTCTTCTACGATTTTCGCAGGTTGCTTTCAGTGTTAGAATTGAACTCAGCTTCTCTAAAAATAAGGCTGCTAGCAGCGAAAATTTAGTAGTGACAATAGATGAGCCATTTGCTGCTGTAATTTGGCCTAAGTTAGTAAAAGGAAGAGGTTTGTGGAGATGAGCTCAATGGACGTGTACGATGTGAGGAGGGTCCTGGAATAGTGCTGGAAAGGATTACTTAATCACTTTTAGGTACTGCTCATATTACACTTAATCTTACTGTCCATATTTTCTAGTGACATTATTCAATAGTTGGTATTACAGCTGCGAATGGAGAAATAACGAAACCACCCACTCCAGTCAAAGCATACTACATTCACATAAGATTGCAGCCATTTATACGTTTCATGAAAAATTAATTAATTTTGATGTTAAATCTTAACTAAGACCAACTTAAATATAACAAAACCCCCAATTTGAAATATCACACACAGATAGATGTACTTACATTAGAAATGGGGTTCGTTTGTGCACTTCCACTTGAACCGCACCGCAACACAAACAAATCACACAGTCGTCATGTGCCACTTGAGCATTGCGTTCGCCTTTGAGTTGAGCATCGAATGCAACAACTCAAAACTATTAAGGGTATTATGGGTATTTTCTTAAATGTGCCCATATTTACCAGGTTTATCCTGTGGAATATTCTCTATCCAACTTAAGCCGCTAATAAATATTAATACCTCTACTGTACTTACAGAATGGCTAATGGTGGTAACAAAACTGCTAAAAATTCATGAATTATTTCCTGAACAAACCAAATCAGACAGAGAATTGCCATTATTCAATAGTTGTCCTTACAGTAGGAAAACGGAGGAAGAAAACGAAACTACCCGCTCCAACTAACGCATAAATGCACACTACACTCACATAAGTTTACTGCCTTTTATAGGTTTCATGTAAAGTTAATTAATTTTTTGCATGTTAAATTAACTTACTTATAAATTTTAACACCAACCCATATTTGAAATGTTAGGAAATGCTGCCCTTACATTAGAAATGGTCTATTTGAACTTATCATACAGTCACAATGACGCTTGAGCACTACCATCGCCTCAGTATGAATGAACCAGCTCAAAACCATAAAGAGTATTATGGGTATATTTACCAAATTTATCCTAAAAGTACCATATGTTGAACCACCGAAATCCATACTTAAGGAATATTACAGATACAAATGTAGTAAATAAAATTTTTTTACACTCGATGAAACTTGAAAACAAAATCTCGTCAATTAATCTCATCGAGGGCCTTTCTGAGTGGGAGATCAGCTCAAAAACTTTTCGGGTGAGTTCAGTACTATTAGATTTATAAATCCATTACCACGTCGACGCCAGACTCGTTCACAGTGATTGTCATTGCTGAAACAGAAACGTGATAAGTCGGAAAACTCGAGACACACCGTCGTACATGTAGTACTAGCCTGACATCATTACAAAGGATGCGCTACTGTTGTGTCAGTGTGGTAATCTTTTGAAATGACACCATTTGCAAACTACTCATTGGCAAATAATTATCAATATTGATATGCAAAAATCCCGGATGTCCTGTGTGTCCTCTAATATTTCAACGAAAATGAACTGCATGACTTTTAAAGAATGCTGTTGTGAGGGTCGGTCCACTTGTGTTGACATTTTTCTGGCTGCCTTGTCATACTTCAAATGCAAAGCGTTCTCTACTTCTGACCATTTTTGTCACAATCGATGAACCTTGAACATTTTGTAAATAGCTGTTTACTTTGATACGACAGATAGACCAACCTGTCTTTTTTAGACCGATCATCTAATATCTAACCAAGTTTTTGTCTGTGGTCTGTATTTCACATTTTCTCTGCAAAGATTAATACCTCCACTAACTGATTTCTCTCCTCAAAAGAGCGGCACAACTAGTACGGAATTTTCCAGTTCCTTCCTTTATATCACATTGAACGTGTTCTAGACAACTGTGGGTTCTGAATGGTTTATATCACTATGGGAGCTGCTTGTATCTTTTTCTAGTCACTTCTTCGTGTTGCATTTTCACTAACACGCAACTCAAATAGATTGATTATTTTTGAGTAATATCTCTTCAAAGTTTTTAAAAGAATTGGTGAAATGGTTATATATTCATTAAAATACTTTTTGATCATGTGTTTTGTAAAAATGGATCCAAATTTTAAGTAAAAGTTTAAGTTAAACCGTTCAATGAAAATTTCTAATATATGGAAAGGGCCGTATTTTTGCAATCGTTATGGTTTTTCCCCGTCGATTCCAGTTTATAAGAATCGTAGGTAGTCTCAATGAATAGACAAAAAAATTTATTATTTTTACCACCGCTGAGATTTATTGTATCTCACAACACTTATGAATTTCATCAAAAAATCTTTCAACAATTGTTTGATTTCATACAGCTTTTTTCTGTACTTAAAAAAAAGCTGGGTAAATTCACATGAGCTTGATTATAAGTCTTTACATCATTCAAAATTTGATTTAAGAAGAGAAAAAGCTTTTGTAAGAGTTTTTTTTTTCAATTTTTATTATTGTTATAGATTTTTCTCTGTTTAAATTCTTAAAATTCCAAATCATGTACCGGTGCGAAATACAGTTTCCATAGCAACAAAACATTTTTCGATAATTAAATTGAATGTTACACAATGGTTTGCTAAAATAAAAGAACGTCTGACTTTAATCTGAGTCCCTGCCACCGATTGTACTTTCTAAGAGAAAATATTCTGAGGATCTACAGGAACTATATAAATTTATAACGAAAGTACACTGCTGGCCACCGTAAATGCAACACCAAGAAAGACAAGAGATAGCACAACAAAATTTACTTTGCAGATAACATGTTCACCAAGTATCGAATGATTAAATTTATAGACTTCTGCGAAGTGTGGTTCCTGCCAAAATTAGTAGCCAGAGTAGCCGCCATTGTTGCAGATCACCGCTATCACACGCCTCGGCATTGATTCAAAGAGACTTTGGATGTGTTCATGGGGTAAATAAGACCAAGCAGCTTCCATACGTTGCCAAAGTTCATCTGCTGTGGCAGCTGGGAGTGTAATCTGGGTCAATCATTGAGCAACCATGGACCCCATGTTTTCGATCGGTGAAAGATCCGGAGAGCGAGCCAACCCGGGAAGAAATTCAATCTGGTGATTAACGAAGAACCTTTGGACAATGCGTGCCACGTTTGGTCGCGGCTGTGGCCAAGCCCTGAAGGAAAGGAAGGACAACTGGCTCCAACACCTCGGAGATGTAGCGCTGGCTGTTTAAAGTACCGGCAATGCGTACTAGAGGAGTGCGAGAGTGCTACCTAATACCGCTCCATACCATAATACCCGGTGCAGGACCAGTGTGGTATAACATAACGCAGCTGTTCAGCATCCTCTCTCCACGGTGTCTCCAGACTCGAATCCGACCATCGTGGTGTTGGAGACAGATGCGTGACTCGTCAGTAAAAACAACTTCATTCCATTCTTCCACCCACATCCTACTTTCGTCGCATCATTGGTGGCGGAGACGTCTGTGGTTCTGCGTCAAGGTAGACCAAGCAAAGGACGTCTTGTGCACAGAACACTCAGCTGTAAACGGCGTCGAATGGTACGCGCGGACACTGAATGATGCGTTACAGACTCAATGTTCTGTTGTATTGCTCGTGATGTGACTGAACGATCCGTCACTGCCAAGCGCCCCCTCAGGGGGCTCACCTTCTTTAGGTGAGTACGGGTGTCACAATCCCGAGGTACCCTAGTGATCTTTTCCTTTTCCCAAGGGGTTTACTGTCTTTGGTAAACTCGGGTGTCACGAACCCGGGGTACCCTAGTGATCCTTCTCTATTTTCGACCCTCTTGTCATTCAATTTTCCCTTTTTCTTCTTTTCCCGTCTAGACTACAGACAATTTTTCGAAATTTACATGTACAATGATTAATTTTTTATTAGATTATTCACAATATTCATTATTAATACTATATTTTTCGTTTTGTATTGCGTTAAATTAGTTTTTTTTTTCGACAATTTATTTTGATGTTAATATTATTTCTTTGTTTTCTTACTAACAACGTTGGTTTTCCGACCCGCATGTTTGCCGTGTGCGGCGTCCGTAAGGAGGAAAATGGTGTTCTGGAGATACCTTTTGCGTTCCCTTTGGCCACGCTTCGCTGTAGACGGGTGGCAGGAGTGAGCCCGCTCCTGTCAATCGGCTGGTGATGAGTCTTTTCGGAGACATTGCTGTAGGGTTAGTGCTGCAGATAAGGGGTGGCGGGTTTACCCGTTGGATCCTCGCCCTGATGCTGTAGTACTATATTCTGGGTGTACTCCAGGTAAGCGCCGAGCCTGACAAATGTCAGTTGACCGGCACACTGCCTCCTTGTTGGACTCCGTGGTGGGTGGAGGCACGCCAGGATGAATTTCCGTTTTCTTTTATGGATCCAATGCTGATGTGC
>BMAO01007703.1:0-38744 GCA_019973975.1 Trichonephila clavata | reverse complement strand
CATACGAAGCGCTATCTGTGTAATTAAGAGAGTAGAGTGTGTTGTTGTGTCTGTAGTAATGTATGTATAAACTGTGTCTGCGCAATCCCAATTGCGCAGCCTGAACTGCGCATGCCCTGCAACTCCAATGTAAATGTACAGAAGTTATGAGAAATTAATAAACGCAAGTCCACAAGAAAACTGTGTCGTGATTGTGTGTCATGAACAAATGTGTAAGAGACTCTTCAGTCCACTTACGTGTTAGAGCTATCGAATTAAACACTGGTCCTTACGAGGCCAGAAAACTAATGGATTAACCTATGGATTAAAAAAAAGATGAAAAGCCAAGTGCGGCAAACAGTGATTGTGAAAAGCCAAGTGCGGCAAACAGTGATTTGTGTAAACAGCCAAGTTCGGCAGCCAGTGATGTGAGGTGAGAGCAATGTTCTTTGAATTTTTGTGAGAATTTAATTATTTAATTATGTCTTAATTGCTAAGTTGAAGAAAGACGAGTTAAAACTTGTCGCGGAGGAATTAAAACTAACTGTGCCAGAGAATGCAAAAGTTCTTGATTTGAAAATTTTGATTGAAAGTAGTGAAGTGTTTAATACAGACACAGAATAGTTAAAACTGTTATTGACTATGCCGTTGAAGAAACGAGAATTAAAAAATCTGCGAGTGAATTAAATTTAGAGTTAGAAAAGAATTAAATTAGCGCATAAGCGGTCAGAAAGTGAAGCAAATTAGAGTTAGAGAAAATTAAGTTAGCGCAGTTAGAGAAGCAATTAGAGCTTGCTAATATTCGGAAAGAGTTAACACACACATGATTCTTCACTTTCAACAGTGAGCGTCACCGAAAACATGTAACAATATTAGTATCGAAACGTTAATAAAAAGTGTAAAAACATTAACTATCTCTGTACCCTCGCGTGTTGAGTCATATAATTTATTTTTTCAGTCATTAGAGAAAGCATTCAAAACGAAAGACGTTCCCGAAGAATGGAAATCGGAAATTCTTTTAAATATCTTAGGAGAGAGAGCGAATACTTAATGATTTATGTGTCAGAGGAAGAATTGCGCAGTTATGAAAATCTAAAAAATTTAGTTTTGAAAGAATTTCAGCCTACACCGCGAGAATGCTATAATAATTTTCGTAAAACTCAAAAATTAAATTCAGAGAGTTATGTTCAATTTGCGTCTAGGTTAAGTGCAACATTTGAGTATTACTGTCAGTTACGAAATGTTAATGAATTTAAGTCAGTATGTGAATTAATGGTTGCGGATAAAATGATGAGCACTCTTGACAGAGAATTAGTGACTCATTTAATGTAAAACAAGGAGAAACATTTTTTAAATCCCACGAGTTAGGGCGAGAATGTGATATTTATTTATCTTCTAAAGGTAAATTTAAAAGCGAGTCTAATACATTTTCCAGGTCCTTCACTGGAAATGAAAATAAACGATATGAGTTCAATAATCATCAGAGATATAACAGCTCGCGAAGTCAGAGAGGAGTTTCGAGCGTATTTTTTTCTGAAATAAAGAATGAAAAATGTGTGTTGTGTAAAAATGAAGCACATGCTTTGCAATTTTGCCCTCAGTTTAAAGGTTTTTCGATAAATGAAAAAGTTGATTTTGTTAAAAACAATAAAATGTGCTTTAAATGTCTATCCCCAGAATGTTGTGTAAAACAGTGTCGCTCTAGAAATTGCATAGTTTGTAAGAAGCCGCATAATAAATTGCTTCATTTTCAAAGAGAAATAAAAAGTATCCCAACTCCCCAAATCGGGCCTCCTTCGGTCCTTGAAGAGAGATCGCAAACGATATCTTTCAATGCTTCTGCCCCTCCGTTCGTTCCTAATTCAAATATAAACAAGCAAGAAATCGTGGCGACTACATTTAGTCATAACAAAATTAAAAGATGCTTACTGAGCACAGCTCGCGTATTAATTAAGGATAAATATTCGAATTGGCATGAATGTAGGTGTTTGTTAGATGGAGGCAGTATGGTTTGTCTTATAACTAAGGAGTGCGCCAATAAATTACAACTGAAA
Organism: Trichonephila clavata; assembly: GCA_019973975.1. Classification (NCBI taxonomy): domain Eukaryota; kingdom Metazoa; phylum Arthropoda; class Arachnida; order Araneae; family Nephilidae; genus Trichonephila; species Trichonephila clavata. The sequence goes on along the minus strand of BMAO01007703.1, from coordinate 36,711 downwards.
AGTGAAAAGATTAATACTTTGATCTCATGTTTAAATGATGCATCTATGATTGTTAACGGTTGCGTTAAAACGACAGTTTCAAATAAAAATAATACATTCGTGAAGGATTTAAATATGTTAGTAGTTAAGAAAATCACAGATTTTATTCCAAGTAATACGTTTAATACTAGTGTTAATTTTTCAGATGTAGTGGAGTTAGCTGATGAACGTTTTAATATTCCAGATAAAATAGACATGTTGTTAGGTGCAGAAATATTTTTTGAACTATTGAGACCGGAAAAATTTAAGATAAAAAATTCAGATCTAATTTTACAAAACACGGTTTTTGGTTACGTTGTAAGTGGTAATGTAGATTCATTTAATGAAACTAAAGTTCATTGCGGTTTAGTTAAGGACGAGGATTTAAATAAAACGTTGCAAAAATTTTGGGAAGTAGAAAATGTGGAGATAGTGCAAACAAAAAGTAATGAGGCTAGTTTATGTGAGGAACACTTTATGAAAACACATTCTAGAGACGAGGAGGGACGGTACATAGTTAAAATGCCCCTTAAGGGTGATCCAAATTGTTTAGGGAATTCCAGAGGCATTGCTCTCAAACGATTAAATGCATTGTGGCTTAGATTGGAAAGGGATCCACAATATCTAAAATTGTATAGAGAATTCATGCAAGAATATGAACAATTGGGACATATGAAAGAAGTGAAGGTAGAAGAAAATAATTCGAATATGAACTATTTCTTACCTCATCATGGCGTCTATAGACCCGAAAAAAGTACTACTAAGGTGAGAGTGGTCTACAATGCGTCTAGTCCTACAGATAATGGATTATCACTGAATGATATTCAGTATAATGGAGGAGTCATCCAAGGTGACTTATATGCCCAGATGATTAGATTCCGTACTTACAGATATGCACTGACTGCGGACATTAAAAAAATGTATCGAATGATCCTAATTGATTCCGAACAACGCTGTCTGCAACAAATATTGTGGAAGGACAATAAACACGACCGAGTAAAAACATATGAGCTTCAAACAGTCACGTACGGGACGACCAGTGCCCCATACTTAGCACAACGAACATTGAAACAATTGTCCTATGATGAAGAAAATAAATTCCCGATAGCAGCACCAGTCCTTCGAAGCAATTTCTACATGGACGATGCGTTATGCGGGGCGGACACCTTAGAAGAGGCTAAGGAGATACGATATCAGTTAATTGAAATTTTGAAAAGTGCAGGCATGGAATTGCATAAAATCCGGGGAAATCATCCTGAACTTTCGCAGAGTATAAATGGAATCTACGATTTTTCTAGACCAAATGAGACCAAAACCTTAGGTGTGTCCTGGGACCCAGGAAGAGACACTTTTTCGTTTAAAATTGACGTGATACTTTGTGATTCGTATACCAAGAGAAGCGTTTTGTCAACTATTGCGAGACTGTTTGATCCTTTGGGTCTTGTGGGACCCGTGGTGTCCAACGCCAAGATGTTTATGCAGAGGCTTTGGAGACTTAGTATTGACTGGAAAGATCCACTACCAAAGAAAGTGTATGATCAATGGCACCAGTTGTTAATTGGGCTAGAGAGCCTAAATAACATAAATATCCAAAGACGTGTAGTAATTGAGAATCCTACATCTATAGAGATTCATGGATTTTCTGATGCGTCAGAGCGCTGCTATGGAGCTGCAGTGTATTGCAAATCAAAAAATAATTCGGGAGTGACTTTAGTGAGATTAATTACTAGCAAATCGAGAGTTTCACCAATTAAGAGTCTAACTATTCCGAGATTGGAACTGTGCGCCGCTGTCCTTTTGTCCAAACTTGTGAAAAGAGTGATTGATGCCTTGAAGCTGGAATCAGTTAAAGTTTATCTGTGGACTGATTCAATGATAGTGTTGTCTTGGCTACAAAAAGAACCGATGGACCTTAAAACATTTGTGCAGAATAGAATTGCTAAGCTTCAAGATTTGTTCCCTGTACGGCAATGGAAACATGTGCCATCCAACCAGAATCCTGCAGATTTGATTTCTCGTGGAGTAGATCCTGACAAACTTCTGAACCAAGAAATGTGGTGGAACGGTCCAGAGTTTCTATCTGGCAGTGATTATCCGAACAAACCTGTGAACATTAGTGAAAACAACGATGCGTACAATTCAGAACTGAAGAACAGTGTCCGTGAAAAACTTGAGAATGAAGTGCCAGTTTTTAACATTTTTGTGAATGACTTTGTGAACAATTTGTGTAACCTTAGTAATGACTTTGTGAACAATTTGTGTAACCTTAGTAATGACTTTGTGAACAATTTGTGTAACCTTAGTAATAACTATTTAACCATTTTGCGTATCTTAAGTTATATTTTTAGGTTCATAAACAACCTGAGGAGGAAGGTCAAAGCCAGTGGCCCACTAACAGTAGATGAATTGGAGAAAGCAGAGATCTTCTTAATAAAAAGTGTACAAAGGCAAGAATTTTCAGTAGAAATAAAATGTATAGAAAAACAAAAACCTATCTTGCCAAAAAGTAAGTTGAAAAGTCTCAATCCATTTTTGGATTCAGATGGAGTGCTTAGAGTGGGTGGCCGATTAGGTAATACAAATTTTCCTTTTAATCAAAAACATCAAATTATTTTGCCTAAAATCCATAAACTGTCATGTAGGATAATTGAATATTTGCATAACAAATACTTTCATGTTGGTGCTTTTTCACTTTTGAATTATGTTCGCGAAAAATTTTGGCCTCTCAATGGTCGCAATCTTTGTAGAAAAATTGTTCACAAATGTATAATCTGTTTTAAATATAAACCTGTTATAACATCTCAAATAATGGGCAATCTGCCTAAGGAAAGGGTTACCACTGACTACCCTTTTAACTGCTCGGGTGTCGACTTTTGTGGTCCTTTCTTCATAAAAAACAAAAGCCAACGCAAAGGAAGTTTGCATAAAATCCATGTTTGTATCTTTATCTGTTTTGTTTTTAAAGCTGTACACATAGAAGTAGTGAATGATTTAACTTCCGATGCATTTATTGCGACTTTAAAAAGATTTATTGCACGAAGAGGGAAATGTGCAAAATTATTTTCTGATAACGCTAAAAATTTTGTAGGAGCTAATAGGGAAATTAAAAAACTTCATGAAATGGTTAGCAAACCAGATGATCAATTAGCTAGGTACTTAGCGGCAGAAGGCATTAAGTGGAAGTTTATACCCCCCAGATCCCCCAACTTTGGTGGTCTATGGGAGGCTGCTATTAAATCATTTAAATATCATCTAAAAAGAGTTGTGAGGGGAATAAATTTGACTTATGAAGAATTTTTAACCGTAATAGTTCAAATCGAGGGTATGTTAAATTCTCGACCTCTTTGCCCCTTGTCTGCTAATGAGAATGAGTTTGAAGTTCTTACTCCTGCTCACTTCTTGATTAATAGATCCTTGAATTCTATTATTGAGCCCAACTTAATAAATATAAAGGAGAATTACCTTAAGAAATGGGAAAAAATTACTAGAATAGTGCAATTAATGTGGAAATTTTGGCATCGCAATTATCTTAATCAAATGCAACAAAGGAACAGATGGATGTTCGAAAAAAATAATGTAAAAGTTGGAGATTTAGTACTCTTAATTGAAGAGAATTTGCCACCATACAAGTGGTTATTAGGAAGAATTATTCAAGTTTATTTAGGAGTCGATAACAATATTCGTGTAGTTAAAGTGAAAACTCAATTTAGTACTTGTAAAAGAGCCATATCTAAAGTTTGTGTTTTGCCAATGCCAAATGATTAAATACTGTTGATAAAATTTATTTTTTTGTGTGTTTTAATCAATTCAAGTGAATTGTTTTTTTTTAAATTTATTTTCAATGATATAGTGCATTTCTTTAAGTGTCTTTTGTGGAATTTGAGTGATTAACAATTTAGATATATTTTGAGTAAATTATTAATACAGTGATTGCATGGTGTAACCAGTGCAATGTGGGGCGGTATGTCAGTTCACGGCATACGAAGCGCTATCTGTGTAATTAAGAGAGTAGAGTGTGTAGTTGTGTCTGTAGTAATGTATGTATAAACTGTGTCTGCGCAATCCCAATTGCGCTGCCTGAACTGCGCATGCCCTGCAACCCCAATGTAAATGTACAGAAGTTATGAGAAATTATTAAACGCAAGTCCACAAGAAAACTGTGTCGTGATTGTGTGTCATGAACAAAATGTGTAAGAGACTCTTCAGTCCACTTACGTGTTAGAGCTATCGAATTAAACAATATCTAATAATACTTTCTACTAATCTCTAAAATTGAAGTAGAATGATATTTGAGCTCTCGTAACCCAAAAACCAAGTGTGATGTTCCTCAAAACCAATTTTCAGTAGATCTCTACATCGTACAATAAACAGGTGTGCCAAACTTCAAGTCTAAGTCTAACAGAGCAAAAATGGAATTTTTATGATCATTACGCCCCGTAATCCCGTTGACAGTCGATTTTCAAAGGAACCGTTTTTGGCGGATTTCAATTCACCAAAAGAAACATGCAAACCAAATTTCATTAATGTAGTCCTAGTAAATCGAAAACGGGAATTTTTTTATCAGTACGCCTCAGTACTCCCACTCCCCTCTCAGGAATTGATTTCAGAAAATTAAATTTTAGTGGATCTCCATTCCACAAAAAAAAAAAAAAAAAACATTCTTAACTAATGTGGTTATAACATTTCAGAAACAGAATTTTTTTTCTGTAACTCTCCTTGGCCCCTCGCAATTCCCCTTAGATGTCAATTTTTGCAAAAACTCTTTGTAAAAGAAACTCTATTCCATCAGAGGGACATGCCTACCAATTTTCAGACAGGTAGACAGTAGTGTAATGGAAAAAATGGGACACCCTGCAAGATCAGGTCTTGGTCCTCAAGCCAGACCTGATCATGCGGGATGTATATATATATATATATATATTTAAATATATTTAAAATACCTCACACTATTATAACCAAGCAAATATTCAAATCATATTAAACCTAGAGTACAACATCACATTTCAAAATTTCAATGGCGAATAAAAATAATGAAGATCAACGTTTTCAAGCGAAATTAAAATTGTATAAGATAAAAATTATAAAATATCCAAGTGCAACCTCGGACTTAGGACCGATAAGTGGGGTTAAACTAGTTTGATGGCGCCAACCTTCCCCCTATTGCAACTTGGTAAACTAATCTGAAAATATCCAAATTCACAAAAATTTAAAATTTAAAAAAACTTTTCTTTTAAAAATTTAAAATTTAAAAAAACTTTTCTTTTAAAAATTTAAAATTAAAAAAATATTTCTCTTTTCAATACATAAAAAATTAAACTATTCACCATTGCATTCTGAAAGATAAAACATAAAAATGTTAAAATGCAAAAACACCTTAGTGCATAATAAAACAACCATAAAAAATCAAAGAATATGCACCGATCCTTGAAATGGTTGTATAGAATGAAAAAACCTTAAAAGTTTGAAAATTCAAAACAAGAGTGTAGTATATTCAAAAATTAAATACTTAACAACATCAAAACAGATTACATAAACCATAAAAAAAAAAATTTTAAAAAACACTCACCCCAAATCATCCTATTAATAAATGAAATCGATGAACGGTATTCCAATTTCTCAACAATTTTTCATTTCTCCTACATCAATCACAACTCCTACATTATTCATCACTCCCACTAATGCCACGCTATAACCAAAAAGATCAATATTCTTACTTTTGAGTTTAAATATGTAATATTAGATGAAAGCCAGATTGCATTCAAAAAGTTTTTTGATTGGTCTTAGAAATTTTGGGGATGGTCACTAATAATTTTAAAGTATAGTCGTGTAAACGTTGGTATGTGTGTGTATCAAAATTTAACCTGTGTGTGGAATGGACATATTCTTCACAGCTGGACCACTAACAAGCTGACTTTGTGGACGTAATGTTGTGTGGTGGATCTGTGCATTTCGCAAAACCTATCATGGAATCTCTCGCAAGTTGTAAATTTTTATGAGTTTAAAAAGATTTTTAAGAAATGTTTTTGATCTATGTATGATTTCAAGAAGTTGGCCCTAAGCAGAACTTTTATCTGCGACCATTAATTTTTATTACCTCGTATGTCATGCTTAACATTCAAATATACCTCTTCAATAAGAAGTGTACTTGAGAAACATCTGCCTAAGTGGCCGCAGACTCTGATACTTAACGCGTGTCCGTTTTTCTCTTAGCAAGCAGATGCCAAAATGTCTTTGATGAATAAAAATCATTTTTTCCAAATGCCTTGATGTTACTCTGAAATACAATATATATATACACTGGTGTCCAAAAGTTAAGCATAATTGATAATTATGTGAATAAAGAAGGAACTGTTATTCAGAATGGCTGGAAACATGATATGCGAGTGTAAAATGGTTATAAAATAAGGAAGCAAATCAAAAGAATGATAATAAATAATTTTATTATCCAAAGTAGCAGTTTGAAAGAAAACTGAGCATAGCAAGGATTCACACTTTAAAGAAAAAATGAAAGAAAACATTAAATAAAATACAGATGTTGCAGTTTAATAAGGCGTGTGGTTACCTCTGACAGTCAGACACACTACACAGCGATTTACCATACTTGCTATGAGATGATGAATGAGTTGTGGGCTCAGACGGTTCCAAGCTCCTTGGAGAACTCTCTTCAGTTCTGTAACGGAGCTTGGTGGGTGCGAAAGGGCTGCAATTTGTCTCCCGAGCATATCCCATACATGCTCGATAGGATTTATATCAGGGGAGTTCGCTGGCCATGACGTGCGCTGGATGTTTTCCGTTTCAAGGAAGTCATCAAACAGCAGCGCTCGGTGACATGGCGCATTGTCAACCATGAATATGAAGTCAGGACCGACAGCACCTCGAAACAAGCGAACATAAGGCTCAAGAACTTCGTCTCTGTATCTTTGAGCAGTCACAGGCCCCGTGTCAAAGAAATGAAGGTCTGTGCTGCCGTCCATCATGATGCCTGCCCATACCATTACTCCCCTTGATGGAAAATTATGTCTTTCTGTCATGTTTCTGGGTTCAAAACGTGTTCCACGTTCTCTCCATATCGTTACAAGCTGAGAATTACTACTCAGACTAAACCGGGGCACGTCACTGAGCATCATGGCCCACTCTCCCACACTTCAAATTTGATATTTCAAACTCCAGTTCAAACGAGCGTGTTTATGCGCAGACGTGAGGGGAATGCAAACTGATGGTCTTCTGGCATACAGGACAGCATGACTGAGTCTCGTGTAAACTGTTTGTCTCGAAATTCGTACCCAATGTTTCTTCTTCACCGAATTAATATCCGCAAGAAATTTGGAATAATTTTTCGAATGTTCCATGTTTTTCGCATTTTATGATTTATTCTTAACTTTTGGACACCAGTGTATATATATATATATATATATATATATATATAGGTAGATTTATATAGAAGAAGTTTGCATTCATCTACTACTGCGTACATAAACAACGAAAAAAAATTAAAAACCATAATTGAAATTTTTTTTAAATATTTTATTTAGTTTATTCCAAGCATTGGGAATAACAAAAGTTACCTCGGTTTTTTTTCATAACTTTTAAAATAAAAATAGGTTTGTAGCGATACCAACAAAAATCAAGTAGAAAAAGTCTGGGTTCACTGTTTTAGTAGTAACTATAAAAATTATTTAAAAAGGATAATGAGTTATTTAATAGCTGATATATGCAGCGTAGTTTAAAATAATAGGCGTCCCTCGCAAGGTCAGGTTTTGGGCCCCAAGCCAGATCTTACAAAGGATTACAAAACCTAACATAATGTACCTATACACATCACCAAAAATATTTAAACATTTAACTTATTACTGAATAAAAAATCAACCTGAGTCTGAGTAAACAATGTAAATAACCCTTAACATTAGAGAGTATTTATGGTATTTATTAAAATGGAAAATCTATCTAACAACAGTCGAAAGATAACCTGGTAACTTAAATAAAAACAATACATTAAGATAGACACGAAAACTGTAAAATAATTTTCGTTTTCAAATTCTTGCGAAAGTAAAAAGATATCTCTTACCTTATTATTTGTTTCTAAATCCCTAGATCAGCTTGATCTAAAGTTCGATTATGTTCTAGCATAAATACTACCACTCTTGAAAAAGAGAGTTCTTTGTATGATGCAAAAATGATTTAAGGCCAATCAGTAGGCTGAAAATCTTCAGGTTATCGATTTTGAGATTTTCCTATTTCTAAAATCTCCAATTCATGGCCTTTCCAGTGATATAACATATATGCTAATTTATTAATAAGAAGTATGTCAAAACGACTTTAAAAAAATAATCAGCTGTTTTGCCACGCCCCCTTTTAACAAATAATCGTGTAAATATTAGCCTTTTAAATCTAGAAAGCAATTGTAGAGCCAGTATATTTTTTCATTTAATTATACACAATTAGCTGTATGATAACTGCCAGTTTAAGTGTTAAATTGTTTACCTACTTTTGGAAGCAAGTTTCTAAATTTCACGAAATCTTTGTAATTTTAATTTAAAGTTTGGAACTTTGTAGTTGTTTTGTGTTTTATTGGAAAAAGGCTTTCCTTCAAAATTTTACAATTATTATAAAAATATAATAGTTTTAAATCCTTTAAAGCTTGTTTATAAGAATTCTAATAAAAACGTGGACGAAGTTATTTGCTAACATGATAGTAAAAATATTGTTTCTGAAAAAGTTAAACATGGCTAAATGACATCATTTTGTGGTGTCATTTAGTATCCAGTATTGTAACCAACATATACTGGAAAATGGTTGTAAAATTACTGAAAGTGTAAAAACCTGCTTTTTCATTTAATGAATAATAAAAAATAATTATCAACCAACACTAAGAAAATTGATGGGGAAGCATGAATATTTTAAAATTTCATTACATTTTCGGATAATAACTCATGCCCACCCCTATTTTTTTTTCTCAAGGTAAGTATTTGTCCAAAAACTACTTTTTTCTAAAATTTATATTTTTAAATTGTCTAAATTTACTGTATTCATGTACTCTATGTTTCTAATTTTGTGAAACGTTTCTCATTATGCTTTATTTCATTGAATACTCATAAATAATACCAAATTACTATTTAAATGCTCTCTATGGTTTTCCTAGTATCCTAATACTACTTCACGTGGAAAAAGCATAACAGATGTACGTTATTTACGACTTCGTTAAATGAAAATGAAATACATGAGGGGGTGGGGGAACTAAAGTTGCCAATAAGTTACTCTGCAACTTCAGAAGAAAGTAAATCATGTTTTTTTCTCTCTCTCTACAGCTATACTATAAGAATAAAAGTGATGAATTTCTTTATCTTCCTAGCATTATATTCCTGATTCTCCACCAGACTTTTATAGTAATTTAGGTTTTAAAAAAAGCCACTAAAGAAAAGTATCTCTCGTCGTGGGGATTACAGTACATCAAACAAAATGTTTTTTGATTTGGTTATTGGATCAAAAATATCTAATGAGCGCATTAATTTTTTGATTTTGAATGACGTTAGATTGTCAGTTGGAAAATCGCTGAAAAATTGGATTTTAAAAAATCTGAAACGAATTTTGAGAAAATGTACATAAAGGGCGTCAGTCAGACTTTGGGCCCCTAGAAGCCTTGGGTCCTCCGAAGGGCGGGGGTGTACGTTACGCCACTGCAGGTAGGTCTAACAGTTTTAAAAAACGGAAATATTTATCTATTACGCTCTTTAATCACCCGAAATGCCCCTTGGGGGTCGATATATTTTGTAGCGGATTTCTACTCCATGAAAGTAATCTGCTTACCAAATTTCAAGACTGTTCGTCTAAGAGTTTAAAAAAGGAAATAATTATCTATAATGCCCCTTAAGACCCCACAACGCCATTTGAGAGTTGATTTTCGTAAAAAATCCATTTTGTAGCGGATATCTACTCTATGAAAGGAAACTGCTTACCAAATTTCAAGATTGTACATCGTTTAAAAAGGAAATAATTATCTATAGCACCTCTTAATCCTCAGCAATGCCACTAGGGGGCCAATTTTCGCAAAACTCATTTTGTAGTGGATCTCTTCTCTATTGAAGGAATCTGCTTACGAAACTTCAAGGCTGTTCGTCTAAGAGTTTTAGGGAAGTTAGGCTAAAAATCTTCAGATTATCGATATTGAGTTTTTTTGATATTTCTGATACCTCCACGTCATGAGCTTTCCAGGGATATAGCATATTTATCATCTTATGAATTATAAATATGTCAAAATAACTTTTAAAAAATCATCAGCTGACGTGTAACGCCCACTTTGACAGATAAAATTGTCAATACTGGCCTTTTAAGCATGCGAGGCAGTTCCAAAGCCTCTACTTTTTTATTTATTCATACGCTATTAACTTTAGATAACAGTATAATAACTGCAAGTTTTTAAGTGTTAGATTTACTGAAAAACTTTTGGAGGAGTATTTTGGAAATCTGTACTTTATGGTTTAAGTGATTTAAAATTTCATTGTAATCATTATTGCTGAAATTAATTTTAATTTTTACTTATTTTTATTGAAATTTATTTTTAATCAGTTTTTATTACTGATTATTTCAACATGCCAATATTTAGTAAATTTTTCAACAAGTGTAAAACAATTTGTAGGTGGATCAATTAGTTCAACACTTGTTAGAAATAATTTTAGAAAATTTTAGTCTCTTGTCATTAAAGAAAAATTAAAAAAATTTTGAGTGTTGGACTGTGACCAGCATAAATGCTCGTAATATATCGCTAAAAGAAAAATAATAATTGCATCAAAATAATTAAAAAAGGAATTTCATATCAAGTAATGGATAATAAAGATGATATTTGTTAATTACCCATAGTAATGCAAAAAATGGATTAGTGAGTAGTATAGAATGCTTACTTTGACAAGGTAAGATTTTTTATAAAAATTACTGCTTTCTAAAATATTTATTTTAAAAATTATTTGTGCTATTTTTTCTAAACCTACTGCAGGCATGTACATGCACTTGAGTATACTCTGAAGTGAAATTTTTTGAATATTTCTAAAGCATTTAGCTAGAAAACAGATGTCGTAACACATAATTATAATTTCATTAAATTCCTAATTATGTTATACAAAACTTATCTTTTAAAAAAAAAACAGAACAATTTATTTTTTTAAATTTTACTTAGGTATAAAGATGAATATTTATTTAATATACAGTAGAACCTGTCGTTTTTTATACAATTCTATTTGTGTGCGATGTTTTCTCTTTTTTATGCGGTACGAATTTCAATGGATTTGGCGCCACTGTTATGTTTTCTATCAATGTACCAGTAGCGCGGAGAATGTCAGGCCCCCTGAAAAGTCAAGTTTTGCCTTTAACATTTTATAAACTAGGCAAATACGCACTTGGTGTTAGTCAGGTTTAGGCCCCCCCCAGAGTCCTAGCCACAAGGCGGTGATTGCGAGGGTGTATGTTACGCCACTGCAATGTACATACACTTAGAGACGCTCTGTTCATTTGTTATCAAGTCTCCCAACAATGCACGTTCAGTTGATTTCTCTTAACACGGCAACAGCTTGCGCTTCATTGAAGACGAAACTTTCAATGACAGTTACATTATCAATAATTTGATAAATTATGAAGACGGACGAGGAAAACTGGATTCTTTGAGAGCGTATAAAATATAGGCAGGAATACAGCTTTCCAATAAGTTGGAAAAACATTTTCTTAAAAAAGATACCAATTCTGAAAGGAGATTAAAATTTCAAAACGCGCTTCAATCATGCATATCTGGTTATCATGACGTTTCCAAGCAACTGTCGAAAAAATTTATCACTGACTTTATGGTGCCAAAAAATAAAACAATCAATTGAAAATGTATCTTTAAGTGACGAAAGCGATTTGAACTAATTCTTCAAAGGAAGATGCATGCTTTGGATAACGAAAGAGTAGCAGTGAATTATGTCTGTGAATTTTGAAAACTTCTCCATATATACAATGAGAAACTAAATATTTTAAAAATGTTTCCATGTGTAATTTAATTATTTATTTTGTTATGGAAGTACTTTCCCATAAATTTCGAAAATAATTGGCGCATTTTCTAAGTACGACTTTTTTTATACGGTCCCTGTCCACCGCATAAAAAATTCTGCAGTATTTCAACGAAGTTGTTTGTTATATGTAAGAATTTATGAAATTTTCGAATATTTTTTGTGCGGTTTTTTTATTTAGTCTATCTGGCAGCCAAAAACAGGTCTTGAGTCTTTATGTTCAATAGTTTCTAAGAAAAAGTTACAAAAGGCATATTGTCATCGTCGTTGCAAGAAGCTTATTACATACATAAAAATAGATGATTTCAGATTTAAAAACAAACAAAAAAAACCCAGTCTTCTTGTGGCTGTTTTTGAAACTACTTGTCTAATATATAAAGAATTTTGAATTCTGATACTTTAGGAAATTGTTAGTATGTTAACATTCAAATCCATAATGAAAACTTTCGAAACGTCTTATAATTGCATATTCCCAAATCATTACTTTTACCTATTGATATGTTATTACAGACATTCATTATGTTTTATGGTCAACTATGATGTACGTAATGCATCAAAACTGAAAATTCTTTCAATATTGATATAAAATTTGGGGAAAATCATATAAGTTCTGTAAAATATCTCGTTTGGCAAAACTGAAAAATGCTATCCGTATATTTTCTGGGAAATTTAAAACATTTTTGTTTGCTATTTTAGTTAAAATACAATGAGAAAATACTAATTTTTAATAAAATGGGACAAGTACATGTTGTAATTGATTATTTTTGTGATGAAGTGACTTTTTACATTAAAAATGCTATTTTCTCAAAATGATGTTTTTAAAACTTCATGTAACTTTTTCTCAGAATCTACTGCATCATCATAAATATACTTGCAATTTTCCCCTCAAATTACTCATATGTAAATATACATGCTGAAGTGAACCTTTTGAGATATTATTAAAATATTTGGTTAAAAACCAGATATTGTGACAAAAAATGACATTTTTCAAAAAATTCATAGTGATGCTACGTAAGAGTATGTTTTGAAAAAGATAAACAATATATTTAAAAAATTTCTTTTCAGTGTAAATATAAAAGTGTAATTAATATACAGACAAAATTTAAAGATTTTATATTTAATAGTTTCTGAGAAAAAGGTACATAAAAAAGCTCAATTTAACAATGTCGGTATAGGGGTGGGGCGGTAGGGATTGCAATACCGGTATACCACGATACCGAAAACCGGTATTTTGAACCATTTGTACAGTTTCGAAATACAAGTATTCACGAGTTTAAATACCGGTTTTTCGGTATTTACTAGAAATTTTTGAAATTGTTTCTTATATGTTGAGCGATCGTCAACATAGTAAAATATTATACGTCTTGGTGTTTATGTTATAGTGTTAATTATTGCACCACGATTAAAATATATTATAAGTGAAATAATTCTACGTCCATTTCAGAAGGTGAAGATATTAAACGTCTTTATTCCGTTGCTGTTATTTTTATTTTTCCTAGCTGGTTCTATAGTTCTAAGGCAACTCATTAAATTCATCGTCTGATTTTTTCCATTGGCAGATACAACGGGATAAAAGATTATTAATCTGAACTTAAAAATACATACATATATAAATCATTTGTCTGACAAAAAGAGCTAAATACACTACTCCTATCTAAGTTCTCGTTGAAAGAGGAATACCATATCCAAGCTCATCTGCCTTCCTTCATCCATCAACACCTGCTACTAAAATGGCTCCCTAACGGGAGAAATTAATTAGACTGTGAATACAAAGTTGCATCGTACAATCAGGATTCGTATTCTGATATTCGTATCTGAGAAACCAAGGTTGTACTTGGGAAGAAAATGCGTAATATTTCTGTGAATACAAAGACTGTGATTACAAAGTTGCATTGTACAAGCAAGATAAGTTATAAAATATCTGAATCACATCCAAGGCGAAAACTGTCGTATTGCAGCTCAGAGCGATACTGCACTTGCACAGGATTCGTAGTCTGCTATTCGTATCTGCGAAACCAAGGTTGTACTAGTGAAGAAAATGCGTAATGTTTCGATATTTTCGAAACTGGTGAGTTTGTTATTCACATTGTATCATACTTTAGGGTTCAAAATGTTTTGCAGGTTCATTATATATATATACTCATAAATAATAACCCATATTAATCAATAAGAATAACTTTAAAGAACATAAAAATATCAGTTGAAAATACTTTGGATTGGTTTCATTATTTATATGATGAAAAGAATATGATGGCTCAATATAAAAAATGTTCTAGGGTTAAGAAAAAAAGTGACTAACCAAATAAAATTTGATCCAGTGTATTGTAAATTTTCTTAAAATTTTTTACCCACAAACCAATCCACATTCAGAAGATTTCGGTACAATAATCGAAGATGACGATGATATTAATGTTAATAGTGAAAAGGAACTGTCTCTTGAAGAAAAATTAGAATTAGCGACAGCTTAAAAAATTTCAACAAACCAAAACACAGTACAGAAATCAGCTATATCCAAAATCATCCAACGAGAAATTAATTTATTTCAAGATGAGGGATTTAGAGGTAAATATTTGGAAAAAGTATATCGCACATTGCTAACAGTACCACCAACTAGCGTAGATGCCAAAAGAGCGTCTTCGTCAGCTGTAATTTTTGCACAAAATTATATTCCGGGCTTAATGACAGTACAATTGATACATTATGCTTTTTAAGAACACCATTTCAGACATTTAACTTTTAAAACATTAAGAACTTGTCAATAATTTGTAATAGTACCACAGACTAAATAGTGATATTTGCACTTTTTGTGATTTAAATAAATAAGATATTCCTATATTTATTTATTTATTTTTTCTGATTCTTTATATACTGTTATAATTTAAAAGTTAAAAATTATTTTTTTGTGATATTTACACTCTCTAATAAAACTGGCAAGTAAAACTAAGAAAAAATTACCTGCGTTTTCTTTCTTTTTCCAAAATTTCTAATACTGGTATTAAAACTGGTATCAAGCTCTATGAAATACCGAATACCGGTATTGAACTTTTGGTCCGATATTGCAATCTCTATAGGTGGGGGTACCGACTAGCTTCTAGAGCAGAAATAATTACCTATAACGCCCTTTAAGCCACTGCAACGCCACTTGGGAGCCCATTTTCGTAATAAAAACCATCTTGTAGCGGATCTCTACGCCATGAAAGGAATCTGCGTACCAAATTTCCAGACTTAACATCTAATAGTTAAAAATTGAAATAATTATCTCTAATGCCACTTAAGCCCCACAAAGCCTCTTGAGATTCTATTTTCGCCAAATATTTTCTTAGCAGATCTCTACTACTACAAAATAAACATGCCTACCAAATTTCTAGTCTGTCGATTTATTAGTTCTAGAGATATTGTGATGTGAGTGAGTGAGTCGCCTTTATATATATAGATTTGTATCGATGCAAAGTACAAGAAAAGGAGCACGTCACACACTTTTGCTACCTTGGGCTTATTGGTGACCATCCTTAGGAACAGCGGTTCCACGTTACAGGAACTTTGACTGATTGAACGTGCACACAATAAAAGGGGAACAGATCAAATAAATAATTGAGATTGCGTCCAATTCTCATGTTTCCCCCCCCCTAAGGGGCTTCTTTCTAACATCACGACACAATAGGGGGGATCAAATGATGAGACTCGTCAAAAAGTTCCTTGGACAGATTCTCTTAGGGATTGGATTCAGATAGGATTGGTGAAGCCTAGATTCAACTTTTCACTCATTTTCCAAGCTAAAATTCTTATGCTGCAATTGATACCTTTTTAAAAAAAAATATGGCCTTCATTCACCAGGCACATCAAATATATAAAGATTGCAATTATATTATTACTACTTGAAATGAGGGTCTGTTATCATATGATGAAATACTTTCTCTTAAGTCTTCCTATTAAAAAAACCTACAGACAACCTTTAACAAAACAAGTTATTAATTAAGTACAGGGCGTTTAGAACTATCAGTAATTTTTTCGAAGCAAATAGCTCCAGGAATTTAATTTTTTTTTTTTTAGTCAAACAGTTTTTCTCTTTTGGGGCCTCCGATTTTCCAATCTCAATTAGAGAGCGTTTTCTTTTGTATTTTGTCCTTTCAGAAGCATTTGACTTCTTAACTCAAGGAAATGCTAATTCAGGAAAGAAAAACCGCAACAGATTTTAAAAAAGTTTTTTTTCATAATATGAAGCCAGAATTTTAAAACAACTTACAGGTTCAAAAAACATTTGCTTAGTTAGAACATAATCCATTTCAAATACTTGTTTTCATGTATTTTACGAGACTAAAAGGCATGGACATACGGTACTGAGAAAGACGCATTTTTAATTGAAACTTAGGAATCATATAATTTTTATCCAGAATGATGTTTTTCAATGGTTTTAACAATTGCTATTATTTAAATTCAATCCTATTTATTCGTTATATTCCAAGCCCTTTAGTGGTTTGCGTAACGAAATGTCAATATTGCGCAGGTTTTATCAAGACTTAAAAGGTGGTGAAAATTAAAAAAAAAAAAGGTCAACTATGCCAAAGTAGACTTTCATTGCGTAGTAATTAAATTTTCATTCCACATGGAGCGTTCCTCAGTAATTCTATTTTGAACTCCATTTGTTCTTGCACTATCTCGAGCACAAAAATGACCACTTTTTTCTCTCAACCATAATTCCTTTTTTTCCTGAAATATAAATTAGTTTTATTGCTTTAATAAATGATGTTCTTATTTTAGAAGAGACTAATCTCTTTTTAGGGGAAAAAACCCACACATTTAGGGAGTACAAATAAGTGCAAGTTAAAATCGAAAGTTGAAAATGAGAGTAATTTAAAACCCAGACATTTTTTTTTACCTGAAAATTCTTTACATAATTATTGAAACTACTAAATCATACAGGATTCTACTTGTAATCTTCACTAAAAAAACAAATTTCTACTGCTATAAAGCAGAATCCCGAAAGATTTCCTGCTATTTGATAAAATTGAAATTCCTTTCCTTAACGTGAAATTTACATTTACAAAAATATTATTTTTGTCAATAGATATGAACTTGGAAGAAAAGTTGATGGGAGCATCCACACACACACACACACACACACACACAAACTTTAAATAAAAGGGATCTTTTTCTTATTGAAATGTTTATGAAGAGACTGCGCCGTAGAAAAATTCCTTAAAAAAACATTCATTCATTTACAAATATGAACTATATTGTTTATTTTAATGAAATAATATAGTACTGATTTGAAATCCAAACCTTCTTCCTTACTGCGACTCATTAGCAATGGCTTAGAACTTTTAGGAAACGATACTTTTCGGTTGAATTGGAATCAAAATTAATATAATTCTAAATAGTAAATCATATTTTTTTCTTCTTTGAAGCTGTAGTGAAAATTTCGAATTCAAATGAAACCTTATCACAATTTCAAGATGTTTGTAGAAATTCAGTTGAATTTTAGACTGAAAAAGTTCCCAAATCCCTAGTTGAATTTTTATTTTCAAGACGGAAAAAAACTCTGTTTTATTAAATCAAGTAATTTCGAAAAAAGTCTCATGGGAATCTAAAAAAAATTGTAAAAATTTTCAATAAAATGTATTTTATGGATGAAAATGACATTTGATTGTGAATGCAAGCCCCATCTAAGAGGAGCTTGAAAATAAAATGATGACGTGTCTATTAAGATTTTGAATGGAACCAAATGTTTTTTTAATATAGATTATAAATTAGCTTCTTTTTTTTTATCCAAAAATAGAATTCCTTCGATGTGAACAATTTGCTAAGCCTTATTCAGAATTTTGTTCAAAGTATCGACATTTGTTTGATAAAATCTCTTCCTCCGTGTTTCGTGAATGCAAACGATCGAAAGACAATGAATTGTAGTTACTGTTGGATGATGACTTGCAGATGAGCTGAAGCCTGTTCAAACTGTCCATGCTCAAAGTATTTTTGCTAGCGGGATATGCTAGTTTAGAGTGCCAGCTTAGGTGTCGTCCTCGTCATTTTACCAGGGTACAAAATGACAGGGTCAGTTCAGTGTGGGACGTTAGCAATCAATCCATCCAACAGTGAAATCTTTCAACATTCTGGAACCCTTTGTGTGGACTCGACTTAGCCTTCATAATCTTAATACTACTCGGATGACGAAAAAGAAAAAAAAGACTGAGTAGGGGAAATTTTGACTAAGAAGCAAAGAAAAGACATTTAATTGGATGATATTATTACTAGAACAAAGCTTATTAAACCCAAAGGGAAAGTCACATATCACAATTCCAAGCACAAGTACTGCATCGAGTCAAATAACTCGGCAACAAGGTATTTTTTTTTACATAATATACTTCGATAGCGTCATTTTCTATTATCTTTTTCAAAACATCGAAACGATTTCCATCCAATGGAATGAGAAAGAAATCATTTGCACTTGGAATCGTCTTTAGGAGGGGATTAAATTGCATGCATATTAATATGCCATTGTTGTTACATGGAGTCAAGTGGATAGACACATTGGAACGGTAATAAATTTATGAGCAGGACAAATCGAAGTGATTTCATCAGTTGAATAGGTTGAGTCTTCGTAAAAATAATATTCCAACTAAAAAGAGAGGGAAATGTACTTACCGAAATGCATCCAAAAAAGATGGCTATGAAAAAGCTTGCTTTAATTGATCACGGAAGGATGTAACGCGATTAAGTAGGGCAAATATCCGCGTTGCATTGGAACCGGATGCATTCTCATCAATTATTTTATGTAATCAATCAATCCACCGGAATACTCTGAATTGTCAATATATTAACAGTAGTCACGATCCTGTTGAGCAACTGATTGTGGTAAATTATTTCAATGCATTTAGCGAAATGTAAATTCATACATCATTTAAAAGACATATATATATATATTTATCTATGATTTCGAACATCTATTCAAATAATAGATACAAATAATTTAATAATAGGTCTTTTCAAAATTCATGACAATTATTGTCCAAATAATGAGTCTCATTAATTAAATTTTGAAAGAAAAATAAATTTTTTTATTAACATTGATAAGCTTATTTATGGCGATATGGTACCCTAGAAATCATCAACCTGTCAAAAGTTTTTATTGGCTTATTTGATACCCTGATTCTTTATACATATGCTAGCAAAATTTCAAAGCTTTACCTGCATTTTTTTATCAAGTTATAGGGCAATGTTCGATGCTGGACAGCAACTACCTCGCCCACATTTCAGATTATCTGCTAGAAAAGAGCCTGATAAAAATGAATTAATTATTTTTCTACTGCGCATCAATGAGACTGACATTATATATATAGTAACAAATCATTTCAAGAAAAAATTGTGCAATTCAT
This sequence comes from Trichonephila clavata, assembly GCA_019973975.1. Taxonomy (NCBI): domain Eukaryota; kingdom Metazoa; phylum Arthropoda; class Arachnida; order Araneae; family Nephilidae; genus Trichonephila; species Trichonephila clavata. The sequence goes on along the minus strand of BMAO01007703.1, from coordinate 17,291 downwards.
GCAAAAATTTTAGTTTGGGAATTATTCATTGAAGAGCAAATGGATTTGGTCAAGATTTAAAAGTTGTACGTGCTTTTTATGATATTATAATGATTGAAATTAAAACTTCAAAACTAATTCTCTCAAAACACAAATACTAAATCTCATTTTGATAACTCAGATAATTAAAAATCTAATTCGCAAGAATAGAAAAACTCTCACATTTTTATATATTTGCTTTTGGGGATATATATATATTCCATATGTGTGAAATTCAACACTTTTATTATTAAAATATTTTAAGATATTTATTTAAACAAATGCACATATACAGTTCTTAGATTTTGATGTATTTTACCTATAAATTGTTATTTGATTTTGCTTTCTTTCGTGTACAATATTTAACATTCGAAGGCTCTTAAAATCATGGAAATAAAAAATAAAGACATAAACATTTTTTGTACATGTTGTGCATTAGCTCTGAGCATGGAATTAGCTCTGAAGTGTGTGTATTTATTTTTTTAATAATTATTATGATAAAGTTTTATGAAATATTGATCTTTCACTCGTTTTCTTCTATCTATCCATTATGGCAGTATACTGTTTAATTGTTCTACATTTGTGCAATTTTTATGGTAAGCAGTTTTAAGTAAGCTAATTAACATTTCATAAAAGATTCAGACTATTCTATGAGTATTATATCATGCTATTCATGGAATGAAAACTTCAAACTCATATTTCTGCATGTTGAATTTTTGTACATATACCGTTATTGAAAACCCTAAGGCTTTTTTGATAATTGAAGTATGGGTTTGAAAATTTTTATACATGTTCTGAAATGTATATTTTGTAAAACTGTGCATGGAATTAGCTCTAACATGTTTAGTACTTTTTCTAAAAAATTTCAGAATCAAAATTAATGTTTTTTGAGATTTTTTGGAGGTTTAACTATAAAAAAATTAATAAAAAATTAAAGAGCTGCAGCAAAAAAAAAATACATGCACAGTTTTATGTAGTACATTATAAGGTACTTGGAAAAATCTTTGAAAAAAAAAGAGACGTATTTAAAAAATCCTTAGAATTTTAAAAAATGTTTTAAAAAGTTCAAAAAATTTAGATTTTACAAACATTTTGCAACAAATTAAAAAATTTGTGTGTGGAATTCTTGTTTCATATTAACCTTTATAAAATACAGTTAAAACCAAATATCAAATATTAAAAATGAAAAAAAGTTGTGAAGATGGTACGCCTTAAGGCTTAAAACAATGATTACCTCTACTACCAGTAGATTAGTCAGTAGCTTAGCTATTTTACAATGACATTTTTTAAAAAAAGCATATTGATAATGCTGGATTTTTTGTAATAGTGAATAAATTTTCATCCTAATTAACTAATCGTTTTAAGTACTAGCAATAACTAATTTACAGCAAAGTGCTTACACAGTATGAGTCATAAATTAAATCTCAATACTTATCATAAAATAGATGTTTTTAATTTTAATGTTTATAAAGTACCCTTATGAGACACACACAATATTATTCATATTTAAATATATAGAAATAAAGTAATAAGTTGTTTGTAGCCTAACAATTTACGAAATTTACAAGATACCGCTTGGAAAACAATTGCCCAATTGAATTTCTTAAATCATACATTTTTAATAAGTTTATTGTTTGAATGATTTCATAATAATTTTTTGTATAATTTATTTAACTTGCTTAATCATAAACGTCGATACAATTTAACTTATTTGATAATTATTTGATTTTGTTACAGTTTTAAATTTAATTTTTACACTTTTTTCAAAGAAATATGTAAATTTTATGTATTTTTTCATATTTTTGAATATTATATTTCATATTTCCTTCGCTTTCAATTTTTTTTTGGTCCATACACTCATTTGATTCCTATTAAGTTATTTCTATTATCTGGGACTAAAGAGTGTAAAATATTTTCGAGTTTTTATCTAGATTTATTGCAAATTAAATTTACATTAATTAAAATATTTTACATTACATTTTTAATAATACTCATGTTTTCACTTCTAAATTGTATGAGATATCGATAGTGAATTAGTTATATATATATATATATATATATATATATATATATATATATATATATATATATGTATATATATATATGTGTGTGTATGTGTGTGTATGTGTGTGCATGCGTGTGTATGTACGTGTGTGTATGTGCGGGTGTGGGTATGTGTTTGTGTGCGTGTTTGTGTGTTCGTGTGTGTGATTATAAAATAAATTGCTCTAAATCTAATTTAATGCTAGAGAATAAACAAGGATATAACAGGACAGTTTGGAGGTGAAAGTAGTACAATTTCTTAGGCTCCAGACTGCCGAGTTTAACTTGTGGGTAGACACTGAATTAAGTATAGTCTACCTCAAGGAAGATAGATGTTTTAAGACTTATAATATAACTATCGAAGCACTTAAAAAAATTAAACTGTGAGTCGATATTAAACTTATCTGGAAACTCAGCAGTTGTTCATAAGCAACGTATGTGTTCTCTTTGTAAGCGATTGTATTTTGAAGGAAGGAAAAGGCAATCACATGAAGATGACAAGAGCCTCCATTATTAAGACCTTGTTTCCTAAGCATAATCAGATACTACTAATAAAAATTTTCATCATCTTAAGAAAAATCATTATTTGTATTCTTAACTCATAATAAATTATCAACAACAAACAAAAACAAATTTACCAAAGAATGAAATTTGAAATGAAAAAAAAATTTGCAAGAATTTGATTGCATATTACAAATGCTTTCCACAAGGTCCAATTTTTCTCTTCAATTAAAAAAACTATTTTCCAAGTCTAGTTTTCTTAATTTGAATTATCTGTAATATATGGCAATTCGAATTTTAAGGTTTCCTGTTTGACGATAAAGGATACATAAAAAGTGTGGTTTTTTAAGCAGGGCCGGTCCTAGCAGATGTGGAGCGAGTGCATCGCACGCGGGCGGCCAAACCAAGGGGCGGCCGCAGGTCATATATGGTTCTATGAATCATACAAACCTTTTTACGAATTTCTCAAAATAAAACTTATAATAAATTAAATAAATATACTGAATTTTGAATAGTTATTGAAAACTCAAGTCCCGATTTCCCTATAATTCAGCATAGTTTAAGAAAAGTAGAATATTAGTGCATAGTGTCTGTTGGCCGATTGTCCATAAATGTCTATTCTTTACAAACATTCTTCATCTGATAGCAAAATTCATGGTGGAGCCGACAAAATACCGCGTTAAAAAAGGGATTTTACTGTTTAATAGTGGCCTGGCAGCGCACTGTGGAAATGTGCGTAATAAAGACGTCTCCAAAAGGATTTTTGCCAAAGTTGCTTTATGAAAGTATCTAATATGGTTAATTTATATAATAATGTTTAAACTTAATATGAATTTGGGGAAATTAAAAATTTTTAATTTAACAATAACCTTAGAATTGGGAAAAACAAAATAGGGAGAGAAGTGATTTTGCCTATGGGTTTTACAACACTTATAAGCAATGTTCATTTTCCTTTTTAGTGAGTTAAACCTCTATCAAAAGGTAGCTTCATGTAGTTGTATTTGGTATCAAATTATAAGAGAAAAAGTTCTTGTAGCTTTTTGTTTGAGTAAATGATTTTCATTACAAAGCCTGTTTGAAAAACACTTCAATATTCACATAGTACTATTAATGTTAGCGAAGTTCAAATTTAATGTTATGTTGTAGGAATTTAATGTGGTACTTTAGTACTATGTTAAAAAGATGCTAGTTTTATGCGTTTTTTAAAGACCTAATTGTAACCAGATGCCATATAATCAAACAGGGAAATCAAGTGATTCACAACATAAAAACATATATTAAAAGCTAATCCTGATCTCTATATATCTGCCCACTTACATTTATATTCCTAGTTGGAGAGCAATTTCATATGATCTAATCCACTTATATATATACCGTGTGTACTATTTTCTATATGTTAGCAACAGAGGCGATTCTAAGGCCGGGGAAATTCGACCCATGTCCGAGGCAGCAAATTTTAAGGGTGGCCTTTGGACAGAAATTGAAAAATACTTGTTTTTTGTTATGAAAATACTGTTATGAAATTATTATTTGAAATATTTAAACTTTGGAAACCTGGTACCTTATTTAAGTATCTTGAATTTTATTTTAGACTGAATTAAAATACCGACTATACTGCTAGTAAAATTTGTAACACACACACAAAATCATTTTAAAGAAAATAAAAATTACACTGTTTAGTAACTTATTTTAGCAAGTATATGGGCTTCCGACCTCGGGATAGAGGTACAAACGATTATCTTTTGTATATGGTATTACTACGTTAATGGCGACAAATGTGCATAAAACAATATTTTGTTTAGAGCAGCGTTGGGCAAATTGCAATTCTTCAAAATTCTGCTTTTAGGTAGAATTAAAAAATATGTTTGTTAAAAAGCTATTGTTCGCTTTTCTAACTTATAAATATCTCTATAAAATATTAATTGGCCATTTAACTATTTGAAGGGCTTTCTGACGGAAATTATTTTTAAATATATATTTGATTCAATTTTTATGTAATTTCCAGTTACAAGTTTGTATCTAGCAATGTGAATCTGGTATTTCATTTCATGTATCTTATTTTCTTATTCAGTACTGTGTACTGTTTAAAGTTATTTTTTCTTATATGTTGAACCTCGAAGGGTTCGAGGTTGGTGTGTACGTTAAGTCATGAAATCTGATATGTTTTTTTCTTATTTTCTTCTGTAACTTTCTCCCCATCCCGAGTAGGTCACAAAGAACATTCTTTCCACCCACAGGATGTCCGGTATCAGCTAATTTAAAGGGGACAGAGGCAATAAGAATTTTTAGACGCGTTTCAGTTTAGTCTTGAAAGTTATTTGAAGTTAAAATAAAAGCTTGTTATATCTGTACCATCAATAGACTCGTTTTCAAAAAAAGAAAATGTCCTTCTGAAATTGGCACAATTCAATTTCTTCAATTTAGCTCATTTGAAATAGTAACAGGTAATTATCTTTTTAATTTTGAATTAATTTGTATTTTTTAAGACTTAATATACAAATTCCTCTTGTAAAGTACACCTCCGAATAGGGCATAATTAATGTTGCGACTGGTCTCTTTAAATATGAGTAACCTTTCATACCTCTTATTAAGGAACATTCTATTTAAGTGATACTGAAAAAGTTTCTTATTTCTTTTTTGTTAAGTCTGAAGATTTCAAAGACAAGTTTGTGTTTCTCTTTAAATAAATTAAATATAGTGTTGTTCTAATAAATTAATGTAATTTAACTGAGGAAAGGAGCAGAGAAATAAAAAATTGCAACATTGTTTGTTCCACGCTTCGATTTAGAGACAAAACAGAATATGTAATAAAGCGATTGTAACTCGTGGGGGAGCGTTTTCTATGGGTTTACGTAAGAAATAAAAATACTAACTTGTGGTGACCTAAGGCCACCCCTTACACTAATACCTTCTTGTCTATCTCAAAATCCGGCTGGATGTGTAGGCGTACTTAAATGATCAAAAGACATAATTGCAATTCAAACAGATTTATTGATGCTTATCAGTAAATAAATTAGAAACAACACAATTTAATTTAATATAAATAATCGAGAGTGAAGTAATGAAGTGGGGAATCAATACTAGCGGAATATACAGAATTTCAACTGAATCTAGGAAAGCTTAAACGCGTACAATAACAACTACACCTCACGCGAATAATCTTAATTTCTTAATCTAAGTCACTGACCTTATACTGTAGCGGAGGTTCCTTCGGACGTCTTCAGACCCTTTTAATGGCTGGAAGAATTGGTGAAGACTCCACTTTTAGTAATAATGAATTTCACTATTTTCAATCCGCTTCTCTTCGCGTTCATCCACACGTATCAGGCTATGTAGACTTGTCAACAACTTCGTGTCGACTTCTCGATCTTTAATTCACTTGACTTCTCACTTCCTATCACTTAAATTCTTAACTCGCGGAAACCGAACTTATATAATATATCTTGTTTACATAAATCACGCCTGGCTCTCGGCGAAGATTGGTTGAAATAAATAAATTGCTTTAATGAAAAAAAAAGAAGAGGTTATAGTAAAAGACCGTATAGATCCGTCACAAACTTAGGTGGACACAATGCATAGGCTTTTAAAAAGATCCGTACAATAGAATATTTTCAATAAATTTCATAAGTACAAGATTTTCTTTTGCTCATTCCAAACATCTATTCAGTAATTAAACTTTTTCTATCAAGAATTTTTTTCCAAGAATTTCAAATTTAAAAAAAAAACCTGTCACTTAGGTATTTATTTGTATATCAATTATTTAAAGATCTATACGAGTTGAATTTGTAATTAAACTAATTTGTTTTGGATTAAATGACAAAATACCCAATGTCAGTCTGGTGGGTTTAAATTTCTGGCTTTAGGACATAGTTAATCAAACACAAGTTTACTTATTGGAAGGTACTACTATATTTTTACTCTATTAATATAAAGTATTAAGGAATATGTTATTGTATTAGCTTTCATGATAAAGGGGAGTATAAAAATAGTATGTTTAGTTTTTTTTTTTAAATCTTTTGTTAATATATATATATATATATATATATATATATATATATGCTTTTATGTAATAAATAAATTCACATAACTGCGTAACGATTTTAACTGAAAGTAGTACTGAGATAAAAGATAACTAGCTAATTTTAATGTCAATGAAATTGTTTTGTATTACGTATCCATAGCTATAGTACGTGGTTTATAAAATTGCATCTTTTTGAATTAAATCGAAATAATATTAGTAAATGCTATTTTTTTTTTTCATTAGATAGCTTCCTCTTCCAGAACGAGACAAACACATACTTCATTATTGTTCCCAGTATTTAAAAAAATGAGCTTCATTTGTCTTGTTTATAGTAAATTTTTATTTATTTTTTTCTTTCTGAATCAGTTATGAATTATTTTTCTGAATCATCATGTTAAGTTATTATAACACATGTGTTTTTAGATGGCTTCTCTCTCTCTCTCTTTTATACATCAAGAAAGATTTAGTAATATCATGTTGCAATTATAAATATATTCCTATAAGTAATTATGTTATTGGTGATCGAAGTATCGAAAAGGCATTTCTTAAAAATTCTTTCGGATTATTTAAAGTTTATGAATTAGGTCAGTAATAGATTAGCTAATTCAATGTTTACTTTCTTTTTTAACTTAAAGACAGATAAGTTTAATAGGAATATTATAAATTTATTTTCAATTAAGATTGCGCATGAATTAATATTTAAATGCTATCGAAAATATCCCGAAATGACATCTTTTTAGGGAGCTAAAAGACGGAATTTTATTGGAATGAGAAACAATGTACTTTTTCATTATTATAATAGGCGTGGAATTACTCTAAAACACGTAAGCTGTGCAAGATCGTGGTGCGAATTAAAGAGAAGGTAGGGAAAAAATTGTGCTATTGACGTGAAACAACAAAATGTATGCAATCAAGGGGAAAAAAGTGATGGCGACCCATTATTGAAAAAATGATAGCTGAAATATAATTTTTAACCAGTTAAAATTTGTCATTCAGAGGAACTAGTACGAAGTTGACATAATGGTAGTTTTTTAAATGCTGTTTAGATATTAGCCAAATTTGATCCAGTTATTTCAGAATACCTTAATAATGTCAGTAAATGCAAAAATAATAAAACACGTATTCCACACAGCTTAGGGCAGCATTTTCAAAATGAAATACTTACAATTTTAGCCGAATCTATTCGTAATGAAATAACACGCATTGTCAAAAAAGCAAAATATTACACTATAATTCTGGACTCTGCAACGATCAGTGGACGTTAATGTTTGGGGATTCGAGCAAAGATTAGTTATAGTAATTTTAACACAATTTTATTACTACTTTTACTGAATCAACCAACACAATTAAACGGAGAGAATGCATTATAAAAATTAAACCCGGAACAGCAATTGCCTAGGATTAATTTAACTATCATATAAATAAAAGCACTTATCTGAATGTTAAAACGATCTTGACTCCTACGTTTGAATTCTCTTTAAAAAACTTGTTTAACTATACGACCTCTGGTCCTAATCCTATTCACAATTCAATCTCAGCTTTCAACCATCGACCATCAACCACTATCGTCTATTCTAATGCTAACGTTTAAATAGAAGTACACATTTGCCCAAATCTCGTCTACTTCACCGAGAAAGGTTTTCAACTGAATCCACAGTTAAAAAGAATAATTTTACCCAAGAGGATTAGTGGAAGATTCACGGATAGATCCGTTACAACTCTACACCAGATATTAGTCATACAGAACAAATAAATTTTGTTATTAGATGCGTGAGCATTACTGATGGTAGGCTATATATTTTAGAAATTTTTCTAAAGTTTTCAGCAATACTAGACAAATGGCTTTCAGATGGATGCATTCTCTGTTGAATAAGACATCTGTGATAAAACTGAGATTTTACCAAAATTATTGACAAATTTGCTTCTCAGGAAGCCAAAAAAGTTATTTTATAATTATTCATTAAGTAGTTTTTGTAGAAGGACTGTTTTATATACTTTTCGTTTTACGAGATTTATGCTTTAGTACTTTTTTTTGTACGATTTTATTTTCTGAGTAATTACTGTGTTGTTTTGCTTTTCCAACAATAAATTGTTTATTTTTATTTCAAAGGTAATATATTTAATTGTTTATTACTTTGTTAAAGTGTTTTGCCGCGATCATAACTCATTAGCTCTCTAACAACAGTCGAAAAATAACCTGGTAACTTAAATAAAAACAATACATTAAGATAGACACGAAAACTGTAAAATAATTTTCGTTTTCAAATTCTTGCGAAAGTAAAAAGATATCGCTTACCTTATTCTTTGTTTCTAAATCCCTAGATCAGCTTGATCTAAAGTTCGATTATGTTCTCGCATAAATACTACCACTCTTGAAAAAGAGAGTTCTTTGTATGATGCAAAAATGATTTAAGGCCAATCAGTAGGCTGAAAATCTTCAGGTTATCGATTTTGAGATTTTCCTATTTCTAAAATCTCCAATTCATGGCCTTTCCAGTGATATATAACATATATGCTAATTTATGAATAAGAAGTATGTCAAAACGACTTTTAAAAATAATCAGCTGTTTTGCCACTCCTCCTTTTAACAAATAATCGTGTAAATATTAGCCTTTTAAATCTTGGAAGCAGTTGTAAAGCCAGTATATTTTTTCATTTAATTATACATAATTATCTGTATGATAACTGACAGTTTAACTTGTGATGGATCTGTACGGTTTTCACTAACCTCCTCAATATTTCTTCAAAGTTTTATTTATTTCAACCAATCTCCATCGGGAGCCAAAGCGTGATTTATGCAAAGGAGAAATATTATATAAGTTCGGGTTTCGCGATTTAAGAGTGGTAGTAAAGTGAAGAGTTAGATTTTGGAAGTCAAATGAATTGAAGCATCGGAAAATCAACACGCAGTTGTTGACAGTGTTAGTTATCAGTTACGCGACGAGCTATGCCGGAGATCTGAAGATTGAAATTGGAAAACCGAGTGTAGATCCTTAGCAATCAGCCCATCCAGCCATTAATAAGTTCATCACCACGACGGAACTGCCGAAGTTACAAGGATAAGGTTAGTGATTTAGAAATTAGGGAATACGTGTACGTGTTTTAGCTGTAATTCTACGTGTTGATATTTCCTGGATTCAGTCCCGATTCCGTAGTTCCGCTAGTAGTAACTCCTTCTCATACTCCACTGTGTTTTATTTCTCTTAAATTTGAATCGCATGGTTGTAGTCTTCCTTTGATTAATAAGCATCAATAAATATAGTGATTTGTAACTATGTCTCTTGAATTCTCTAATCCGCCTACACGTCCAGAAACCTTTAACGGTAGACGGGGAGATGATAATCTTAGGGGAGGTTATAATACACAAAAAATTGTTAGATTGTTTACCTACTTTTGGAAGCAAGTTTCTAAATTTCACGAAATCTTTGTAATTTTAATTTGAAGTTTGGAATTTTGTAGTTGTTTTGTGTTTTATTAGAAAAGGTCTTTCCTTCTAAATTTTACAATTATTATATAATAAAATGATAGTTTAAAATCCTTTTCAACTTGTTTATTAGAACTCTAATAAAAACATGGAAGAAGTTATTTGCTAACATGATAATAAAAATAATGTTTCTAAAAAAGTTAAACATGGCTAAATGACATCATTTTATGGTTTCATTTACACTCATGTCCATAAATTAAGGATAATTCAGAATCACACAGAAATTGAACTCTAAAATGAAAATTTCACCTGTAGAATTATCACACGTAACTTGAAGAAGAATATGCAAATTACAGGAAACCACCAGATGGCGCGGATAGTACGTCACAATGACGAGAGGGTAAGAGAGGGATTTATAAGGAATGTTGGCAAAGAAGTAAAATTGTTCACAGGCACTTTAAAAGCCTTTCAGTGCAATAACCGCATAGTTATGGCACAAAGGAAGCATTTGGATGATTTTTTACGTGTTAGAATTATCGGACGACTGGAATTTGGACGTACCCAGATGGAAGTATCCGAGGAACTTGGAATCGTCCAGAGTGTCATCTCCAGGCATTGGCAACGATTCCAAGATGATGGTAATGTGAGTAGATGTTACAGCACAGGTCGCCCCCGAGTTACAACGTCGAATGAGGACCGGTATTTGGCAGTTACTGCCAAAAGAAACAGACAGAGCATAGCATCAGACCTTTCTCGTCAGCTCTCTTCAGCTACCGGTACGACAGTTTCAAGGCAGACCGTGTAAAGACGCTTAGGGCACATTGGTCTATATGCTCGTAGGCCTGTCAGATGTGTTCCCCTTACCGCAACTCACTGTCGCCTACGATTAACCTGGAGAGCATGCATTGGGGACACCGCAACAATGGTCTTGTGTGATGTTTTCCGACGAGTCCAGGTTTAGTTTGCTGTCTGATTCTCGCCGGACTTTTACATGGAGAGCGCCAGGTACCCGTTACCACCAAGAGAACACCATTAAACGACACCGTTACGGTGGTGCAGGATGGCTCGTTTGGGGAGGAATTATTCTTGGTTCCAGAACTGAACTGCATGTTCAGAGTGTAACGATGACCGGCCAAATCTATCGGAATGTCAGTCTGGAACAACATGTACGTTTGTTTCGGGGAACCATGGGTGCTTAATTTCTCTTTCTGGATGACAACGCCCGTCCTCACCGTGCAAACATTGTAGACGAATGCCTTCAATCGGAGGATATCACCCGTATGGATTGGCCAGCATACTCACCGGACTTGAATCCAATCGAGCATGTGTGGAATATGCTTGGCCGACAAATTGCAGCCCGTCAACCCCCTCCCACCTGTCTACCGGAACTTTGGACGGTATTGCTTGATGAGTGGTGTAATATTCCCCAAGATCAAATTGATCATTCCGGTCAGAGCGACCGAGCGAAGAGGTAGTGTTTCTACTCTGCTCCTCCTCCGGTTTTTCACTAGTGACGCAACTGCCTCGGGGTTTTTTTATCCCCCTCCACCCGCTGTGTGTTCCCTCTCTTCGGGGCTTTTATATAGTCCTTGCCATCGCTTCTCTCTCTCTCGATTTGACTATTTCATCGGTCGTTGGAATTTTGATATGTTCCTCCTTGCTGCTTCAATTTGTGACCCTAACAGTTTTTAATAAGCCTACGTTTCCTCTTCCAAAGATAAGCGACTGAAAAGTTCAGCCAATGGTCTTGCTGATTAACTTCTTCCAATATTTAAAGTGTTTTCTGTATTTTGCAAAGAGGCAAATACAGTTTCTCCGGTATCTCATCCTTATAGTTCCAGAGAATCATGCGTTTCTGCGTTGGAGAGACAAATTTCCTCTCTTGAGGGCCGTCTCGAAGAATCTCAGAGATGCTTCGATCGCCTGGTCAGTGGTTTCAGAGATAAAGCTGAAGAAACGACCGATTTATTAAAGAAGTTCTCTTCCTCAATCGATGAAAATTCGGAACTTATATCCAAATGTTCTTCGGATATAAATTCCTGCTGCACCACCATGGGAAGTATTTCTCAAACAGCAGTAGGACCTCCACCTATCTCCTACGCCCAAGTTGCTTCAACCCCCACTCATGTCGTCAGGCCTGCGGTCGAATGACCTGCTCCTCTCTGATCCGTTCACATCAGGTCTCGCTCAGGGTCCAGCTCCTCTGAAGAAGTCAGGAAAAAAGTTACTGCTTGCCTTATCAACAAAAATTTCCCTATTCCCATTATCAAAATCAGTAACAATTCGAATAATGAAATCTCCATCCAACTATCAAAGGATTCAGACGTTGACTTTTTAGAAAAAGAACTAAAATGTATTGAAGCTCTACAACATCTGGACATTAAGAGGTCCCACTTAAGAAGACCTCAGGTATTTATCCGTAATGTAGACAAATCCTATAACAAGGAATCATTGCACAATGCCCTTAAGCTAAAAATGAAAATTTAAATGATGACAATTTTAAAATTGATTTTTCCATCACTTCTTCCCGGTCTAACCATTGGGTCATTTCAGTTGACCCCAAAATTTACCAAAATTTAATTAATTCAGGTTTCTTTTAACTCAACTTCGAAAGAGTTAAAATTAACTCCTTCACTTCTGTCAGGCAATGTTCTACGTGTGGCCTGTTTGGTCACTCTAAAAAATATTGCTCTTCCCCAATTGTTTGCCTTAAATGTGGCGCATTTGATACATATGATCACAATAATTGTACCTTAAACTGCCTTAACTGTGTCAAATATAATGAAAAATTCAAAAGCAATTTTGACCCCAAGCACAGCTGTAAGGATCGAACTTGTCCTGTTTATGAATTACAAAAAAAACGAGCCCTTTCTTTTACTGACTTTGGGTTGTAATTCATTTAATAAGTTAGTATATTTTCTTAGGGTTTTTCTCCTCAGTATATTTTCCTTATATAATTTGCAATTATAATTTTTATTTTATTCTTTTTATTAATGTTTTTTTTTTCTATTTGTAAATTTCCACTGCCTTGCTCCTTGTCGTTTTTTATCTTAGTATTCTTTACTCATGTAATCATTTTCATGTATTTTTATATTGTATTGTATTTTTATTGATGTTTTTTAATTCGTTTTATTACTATTTTCATTGTTTTTGCACATATACCGTTATCTCTGTATTTAACTATTTTATGCATTCTATTCTTACTTATCCATCTCAGTTAAAACCTTTTCTTTTTTAATTCTGGTAGATCTGCTGAAAATTTTACAACTAAATGCAAATCACTCCCGATCTGCCCACCTTCAGGCTCACTCGATTGCAGTGGAGATAGGTTTTGATCTACTTCTCCTCCAGGATCCTTATCCTAATTTTAAACTTCCCTTAAATTCCCCACTTGGTTCTTCTCAATTCTTTTCGAATTCTCTCAATTGTGCCATTGTTTGTTATAATCGGAATATCATTTGCAACTTTCGCATGAAAACCGATCATACTGTGTCTGTCGACATTAAATTAAATCAAGTTCTCCTTACTGTTATTAACGTCTACTTTCCCCCTCACGATGATTTCTCTGAGGCTATTATTCAATTGAATCTCTATAAAGGAATAATTAAGAATTGTTTGTTAGCCTTCAATGCAAGGTCAGTTGTGTGGGTTATAAGAGCACTGACAGGAGGGGGGATAAATTGACTGATTTCTTGCTCTCCAACAATTTACACCTTTGCAATATTCCAGGGCTGGGGCCAACGTTTCATGGTCCAAGGTCTGCAGTTGGAAACCCCGATCTAACCATCACATCTTGTGACCTTACTTCCTTTGTTGAGCATTGGGAAATTCTTTCAACCGAATCTCTTAGCGACCATAGCTTTATCAGTGTCCATCTCCGGTGTGATATAACCTTTTCTAACATTGTCTTTAAAACCAAATATGGCATGAATAAATTTATTTCTAATTTTCGCAAACACTATAACCTTCTTAATTCGTTCTTAACTAATATCTCCTCAATTGGACAACTGGACGATTTTGCTTGCTTATTAATAAACACTACAAAAGCCTCTGCCTTCTCAACTCTTAGAAAGCGCCGGGTCTTAAGCACTCCTTCTTTTAAATGGTGGAACAATTCTCTAAGAATCCAGCGAAATCAACTTAAAGCATACAAGCGTAGGATTGTTTCCCTCACAAAACATGGCCTGCCGGTCGACGAGGTTGCTTCCATGCACTCCAGGTATAAGGCCCTTCAGGCCTACTATAAAAAATGAATAATTGACACCAAGAATAAGGCTTGGGAATCCTTCTGTTCAACGAATTCTAATAATTTTGGGTTTATATTTAAAGCAGCTTTCGGAAAGTTAACCAGTCCTACTAATCTTCATCAGATTTCGACTGGTGACCCAGCCTCCACCTTCCAAAGTAAGATTAGCTTTCTTCTTGATTCTCATTTTCCTTCAGGATCTCCTTCTATTCCCCCTGTCTTCAATAACAGCTCTCCTCCTTCTGGCCTGAGACCTAGTGAAGTTGACGTCGTTTTCCGGAAGCTTCGGGGAGGTAAAGCCCCGGGTATTGATCGCATTGACTACGTTATTTGGAAAGCTCTTTATAATTCTTTCCCCAACTTGCTTTTCCATTTCTTTAACCTCTGCATCCAATTTAGCCACTTCCCCTCCATTTTTAAGGACACAAAAATTAAATTTCTTCTAAAGCCTGGGCGTGACCCATCGTCTGCTCTCTCCTATGGTCCCATTTGTTTGTTGTCCACTCTTGGCAAAATTTTAGAAAGAACTTTTCTTAATAGGTTTCTTCTCTAGATGTTTGAGAATAAAATTCTCCATGGGTCTCAGTTTGGTTTTAGGGAAAACCGCAGTTGCATTGAGGCTGTTGACAATTTAGTGCATCACATTAAAAATACACGGGTGCATAAGCATACTGCTTCCACGTTTATCGATATCAAATCTGCTTTTGACAACGTGGATTGGTCGACTCTCTTCAATATTTTTCATTCATTCCATATTCCCCTTCACTTTCAAAAATTCATTCACTCTTACCTCACTAACAGGGTAATTATTTGGGCTGATAATTCTTTTACAATTAAAAAACAAATTTATAAAGGTTGCCCACAGGGGTCCGTACTTTCCCCTACTCTTTGGAATATTTATTTTAACCCTATTCTTTCTCTGAACTCTGAACTGTTTCTTCTGCAAGCCTTTGCGGACGATCTCGCAGTAGTCTCTTTTGGCCTTTCGCGTAGGGAACTTGAGAATAATACTAACAAAATCTTAAGTTTAGTCGATTCTAAGCTTTCCGAGCTTAATTTGTCAATAGCAATTGCCAAAACCGTTTCTGTTGTTTTTCGATGTCCCTTTCTTCAATGCGGTGGCTTTCGTGGGAGATCAACCTTCAGGAGAAATCCTATTTTTAAATTTGGTCCGAATTCCATCCATATCGCCAAGTCATACAAATACTTGGGTGTCCACATAGACAATCTCTTATCTTGGACTCCCCATATAAATTCCATGAAAGATAAGATTCTCTCGATTTCCTCCAAATTTCATCGTGTTTCCAAAAATTTCAATCACCAGCATATTTCCCTAATGAAACTTTGGTATAATTCTGTAGTTCAACCATTGATCTCTTACGGAGCAGGAGTATGGGGTGGATTCCTGACCTCTGTCCAGATACAAAAACTTAAATCCATTCAGAGGATTTACTTATTAAAAATTACCAAAGCATATAAAACCTCTCCTACAGATGCTCTTAATATCCTATCGGGGATTCCCCTCATTCATATTATTATTCGCTCTCTCGACTTTAAGTTCCAAATTTGGAACAACAGGAATGATCTCCTTCCAGGTCCCAGCTTCAAAGTTGGACTCTTATATTTCTCTTCATCAGGTCCCTCCGGATTTTCTTTCCTTCACTATCAATACTTTCGAGGGCCCATCTGAGTGGGAAGTGTACACTGATGGTTCCAAAATCGGTTCCGAGGTTGGTTTCGCCGTGTGTATTTTTTATCGGGGCTTTCCCTTTAAAACGTATCTTTTTAAAATTCAAAATTTCAATTCTGTTTTTCAGGCAGAGTTCTCTGCCATCGGCCTCTCTGTCTGCTGGGCATCATAATACTAAAATTCACATTTATACTGATATTTTCTCCTCTATTCTCTTTCTTAATATAATCTTACAAATAAATCTAGCTATCTCAATTCTATTAAAGTTAAATTGTTTCAATTAAGGAACTATTACAATCTTTACTGGGTCAAAGCTCATAACAATAACATCTATAATGATTACGCCGATTTTTGTGCAAAAAAGGCTGTTTATGATGGTGAAATGTTTTCGGTTCCTGCTCCTCGCTCCTATCTCTCTAGTTCCTTAAATAAATTTGTCCTTGAGTCTTGGACCTCCTATTGGAATGATTGCAATACGGGGCTTAGGGTCAAACGCTCTTTTAAAAATCCTAACTTTAACATTCCTTCAATTTCTAAACATCTGGTCCATTTTCTAACTAATCATGGCCCTTTCCCCGCTTACTTGGACAGGTTCAATCTTCTTTCCTCTCCAAATTGCATTTGTGGGTCGCCCGGGGACGCCGACCATTACGTTTTCCACTGTCCCTTCACTGCTAATCATCATCTTGTTAATCCCAATCCAAATGCTCTTTCTCCTTGTGTTAACTCTGTTACTAATAATCGCACTATCCACAATAAATTTATTTCTTGCTTTGTGATTTCAAATTCCATTTGTGATAGGCTATCTTAAGCCCTCCTTTTCTTGTTTCTTGGCCTTCCTCTTGCTATTCCTTTTCATTTTTTTTTTCAAAAAAATAATTTGGTTTTCCTTCGACCATTTGCTGGATCTCGTCATTTGGCCAATGTCTCCCTCCCCTCCCCCTTTCTTCTTTTTTGAATGACTGATTTGCATTCCCTCTCTTTTGTTTTCATTGCCTTGGGGTGCAAAGTTTTTGGAGAGGGGAGGTCATTGGATATGGTGCCTCCCCTTTGGCACCCCCCTGCGTCTTTTGGGACGTCTTCCAGGATCCCACTCTGCTGCCGCTCCAGAACCGGCCATTATTGCTCTTTCCAAAATATAACCAAAAAAAATGTCTGGAGATCCGCTATCTTTTTCTTCCCCTTTCTCGAACGCCCTTTTGGGAGGGGTTTCCCCGCTTCTCTTATTACTTTTTTCATGTCTTTCCTGTCTCATTAGTTAGACAGCGTCGGTGTTTGTGTTGTGTTTGTGTGTGTGTGTGTTTTTTTGTATTTGCAATGTTATACAAAATTGTAAAGCTTTTCCATC
>BMAO01007702.1:0-21298 GCA_019973975.1 Trichonephila clavata | reverse complement strand
AATACATGTAGCGCTTTTCAAAATTTCAATAGATCAAAAGTTATTGCAATAAAAAATTTCACATTTTTTGGATATTTGGCAGGGGAGACGTCATGAACAGGGAAAAATTTCTAACTCCTATTCAACCAAACTCAATTTTCTATTTAAAATCCGACGCTGATCACGAATACATGTAGCGCTTTTCAAAATTTCAATTAGATCAAAAGTTATTGCAATAAAAAATTTCACATTTTTTGGATATTTGGCAGGAGACGTCATGAACAGGGAAAAATTTCTAACTCCTATTCAACCAAACTCAATTTTCTTATTTAAAATCCGACGCTGATCACGAATACATGTAGCGCTTTTCAAAATTTCAATTAGATCAAAAGTTATTGCAATAAAAAATTTCACATTTTTGGATATTTGGCAGGGAGACGTCATGAACAGGGAAAAATTTCTAACTCCTATTCAACCAAACTCAATTTTCTTATTTAAAATCCGACGCTGATCACGAATACATGTAGCGCTTTTCAAAATTTCAATTAGATCAAAAGTTATTGCAATAAAAAATTTACATTTTTTGGATATTTGGCAGGGAGACGTCATGAACAGGGAAAAATTTCTAACTCCTATTCCAACCAAACTCAATTTTCTATTTAAAATCCGACGCTGATCACGAATACATGTAGCGCTTTTCAAAATTTCAATTAGATCAAAAGTTATTGCAATAAAAAATTTCACATTTTTTGGATATTTGGCAGGGGAGACGTCATGAACAGGGAAAAAATTTCTAACTCCTATTCAACCAAACTCAATTTTCTTATTTAAAATCCGACGCTGATCACGAATACATGTAGCGCTTTTCAAAATTTCAATAGATCAAAAGTTATTGCAATAAAAAATTTCACATTTTTTGGATATTTGGCAGGGAGACGTCATGAACAGGGAAAAATTTCTAACTCCTATTCCAAACCAAACTCAATTTTCTTATTTAAAATCCGACGCTGATCACGAATACATGTAGCGCTTTTCAAAATTTCAATTAGATCAAAAGTTATTGCAATAAAAAATTTCACATTTTTTGGATATTTGGCAGGGGAGACGTCATGAACAGGGAAAAATTTCTAACTCCTATTCCAACCAAACTCAATTTTCTATTTAAAATCCGACGCTGATCACGAATACATGTAGCGCTTTTCAAAATTTCAATTAGATCAAAAGTTATTGCAATAAAAAATTTCACATTTTTTGGATATTTGGCAGGGGAGACGTCATGAACAGGGAAAAAATTTCTAACTCCTATTCCAACCAAACTCAATTTTCTTATTTAAAATCCGACGCTGATCACGAATACATGTAGCGCTTTTCAAAATTTCAATTAGATCAAAAGTTATTGCAATAAAAAATTTCACATTTTTTGGATATTTGGCAGGGAGACGTCATGAACAGGGAAAAAATTTCTAACTCCTATTCAACCAAACTCAATTTTCTTATTTAAAATCCGACGCTGATCACGAATACATGTAGCGCTTTTCAAAATTTCAATTAGATCAAAAGTTATTGCAATAAAAAATTTCACATTTTTTGGATATTTGGCAGGGAGACGTCATGAACAGGGAAAAATTTCTAACTCCTATTCAAACCAAACTCAATTTTCTTATTTAAAATCCGACGCTGATCACGAATACATGTAGCGCTTTTCAAAATTTCAATTAGATCAAAAGTTATTGCAATAAAAATTTCACATTTTTTGGATATTTGGCAGGGAGACGTCATGAACAGGGAAAAATTTCTAACTCCTATTCAACCAAACTCAATTTTCTTATTTAAAATCCGACGCTGATCACGAATACATGTAGCGCTTTTCAAAATTTCAATTAGATCAAAAGTTATTGCAATAAAAAATTTCACATTTTTTGGATATTTGGCAGGGGAGACGTCATGAACAGGGAAAAATTTCTAACTCCTATTCAACCAAACTCAATTTTCTATTTAAAATCCGACGCTGATCACGAATACATGTAGCGCTTTTCAAAATTTCAATTAGATCAAAAGTTATTGCAAAAAATTTCACATTTTTTGGATATTTGGCAGGGGAGACGTCATGAACAGGGAAAAATTTCTAACTCCTATTCAACCAAACTCAATTTTCTCATTAAAATCCGACGCTGATCACGAATACATGTAGCGCTTTTCAAAATTTCAATTAGATCAAAAGTTATTGCAAAAAAAATTTCACATTTTTTGGATATTTGGCAGGGGAGACGTCATGAACAGGGAAAAATTTCTAACTCCTATTCAACCAAACTCAATTTTCTTATTTAAAATCCGACGCTGATCACGAATACATGTAGCGCTTTTCAAAATTTCAATTAGATCAAAAGTTATTGCAATAAAAAATTTCACATTTTTTGGATATTTGGAAGGGGAGACGTCATGAACAGGGAAAAAATTTCTAACTCCTATTCAACCAAACTCAATTTTCTTATTTAAAATCCGACGCTGATCACGAATACATGTAGCGCTTTTCAAAATTTCAATTAGATCAAAAGTTATTGCAATAAAAAATTTACATTTTTTGGATATTTGGCAGGGAGACGTCATGAACAGGGAAAAATTTCTAACTCCTATTCCAACCAAACTCAATTTTCTCATTTAAAATCCGACGCTGATCACGAATACATGTAGCGCTTTTCAAAATTTCAATTAGATCAAAAGTTATTGCAATAAAAAATTTCACATTTTTTGGATATTTGGCAGGGAGACGTCATGAACAGGGAAAAATTTCTAACTCCTATTCAACCAAACTCAATTTTCTTATTTAAAATCCGACGCTGATCACGAATACATGTAGCGCTTTTCAAAATTTCAATTAGATCAAAAGTTATTGCAATAAAAAAATTTCACATTTTTTGGATATTTGGCAGGGGAGACGTCATGAACAGGGAAAAATTTCTAACTCCTATTCAACCAAACTCAATTTTCTTATTTAAAATCCGACGCTGATCACGAATACATGTAGCGCTTTTCAAAATTTCAATTAGATCAAAAGTTATTGCAATAAAAAAATTTCACATTTTTTGGATATTTGGCAGGGGAGACGTCATGAACAGGGAAAAAATTTCTAACTCCTATTCAAACCAAACTCAATTTTCTATTTAAAATCCGACGCTGATCACGAATACATGTAGCGCTTTTCAAAATTTCAATTAGATCAAAAGTTATTGCAATAAAAAATTTCACATTTTTTGGATATTTGGCAGGGGAGACGTCATGAACAGGGAAAAAATTTCTAACTCCTATTCAACCAAACTCAATTTTCTTATTTAAAATCCGACGCTGATCACGAATACATGTAGCGCTTTTCAAAATTTCAATTAGATCAAAAGTTATTGCAATAAAAAATTTCACATTTTTTGGATATTTGGCAGGGAGACGTCATGAACAGGGAAAAATTTCTAACTCCTATTCAACCAAACTCAATTTTCTTATTTAAAATCCGACGCTGATCACGAATACATGTAGCGCTTTTCAAAATTTCAATTAGATCAAAAGTTATTGCAATAAAAAATTTCACATTTTTTGGATATTTGGCAGGGAGACGTCATGAACAGGGAAAAAATTTCTAACTCCTATTCAACCAAACTCAATTTTCTATTTAAAATCCGACGCTGATCACGAATACATGTAGCGCTTTTCAAAATTTCAATTAGATCAAAAGTTATTGCAATAAAAAATTTCACATTTTTTGGATATTTGGCAGGGGAGACGTCATGAACAGGGAAAAATTTCTAACTCCTATTCCAACCAAACTCAATTTTCTTATTTAAAATCCGACGCTGATCACGAATACATGTAGCGCTTTTCAAAATTTCAATTAGATCAAAAGTTATTGCAATAAAAAATTTCACATTTTTTGGATATTTGGCAGGGGAGACGTCATGAACAGGGAAAAATTTCTAACTCCTATTCAACCAAACTCAATTTTCTTATTTAAAATCCGACGCTGATCACGAATACATGTAGCGCTTTTCAAAATTTCAATTAGATCAAAAGTTATTGCAATAAAAAATTTCACATTTTTTGGATATTTGGCAGGGGAGACGTCATGAACAGGGAAAAATTTCTAACTCCTATTCAACCAAACTCAATTTTCTTATTTAAAATCCGACGCTGATCACGAATACATGTAGCGCTTTTCAAAATTTCAATTAGATCAAAAGTTATTGCAAAAAAATTTCACATTTTTTGGATATTTGGCAGGGGAGACGTCATGAACAGGGAAAAATTTCTAACTCCTATTCAAACCAAACTCAATTTTCTTATTTAAAATCCGACGCTGATCACGAATACATGTAGCGCTTTTCAAAATTTCAATTAGATCAAAAGTTATTGCAATAAAAAATTTCACATTTTTGGATATTTGGCAGGGGAGACGTCATGAACAGGGAAAAATTTCTAACTCCTATTCCAACCAAACTCAATTTTCTATTTAAAATCCGACGCTGATCACGAATACATGTAGCGCTTTTCAAAATTTCAATTAGATCAAAAGTTATTGCAATAAAAAATTTCACATTTTTTGGATATTTGGCAGGGGAGACGTCATGAACAGGGAAAAATTTCTAACTCCTATTCAACCAAACTCAATTTTCTATTTAAAATCCGACGCTGATCACGAATACATGTAGCGCTTTTCAAAATTTCAATTAGATCAAAAGTTATTGCAATAAAAAATTTCACATTTTTTGGATATTTGGCAGGGAGACGTCATGAACAGGGAAAAATTTCTAACTCCTATTCAAACCAAACTCAATTTTCTTATTTAAAATCCGACGCTGATCACGAATACATGTAGCGCTTTTCAAAATTTCAATTAGATCAAAAGTTATTGCAATAAAAAATTTCACATTTTTTGGATATTTGGCAGGGAGACGTCATGAACAGGGAAAAATTTCTAACTCCTATTCAACCAAACTCAATTTTCTATTTAAAATCCGACGCTGATCACGAATACATGTAGCGCTTTTCAAAATTTCAATTAGATCAAAAGTTATTGCAATAAAAAATTTCACATTTTTTGGATATTTGGCAGGGGAGACGTCATGAACAGGGAAAAATTTCTAACTCCTTCAACCAAACTCAATTTTCTTATTTAAAATCCGACGCTGATCACGAATACATGTAGCGCTTTTCAAAATTTCAATTAGATCAAAAGTTATTGCAATAAAAAATTTCACATTTTTTGGATATTTGGCAGGGAGACGTCATGAACAGGGAAAAATTTCTAACTCCTATTCAACCAAACTCAATTTTCTTATTTAAAATCCGACGCTGATCACGAATACATGTAGCGCTTTTCAAAATTTCAATTAGATCAAAAGTTATTGCAATAAAAAATTTCACATTTTTTGGATATTTGGCAGGGGAGACGTCATGAACAGGGAAAAATTTCTAACTCCTATTCAACCAAACTCAATTTTCTTATTTAAAATCCGACGCTGATCACGAATACATGTAGCGCTTTTCAAAATTTCAATTAGATCAAAAGTTATTGCAATAAAAAATTTCACATTTTTTGGATATTTGGCAGGGGAGACGTCATGAACAGGGAAAAATTTCTAACTCCTATTCAACCAAACTCAATTTTCTATTTAAAATCCGACGCTGATCACGAATACATGTAGCGCTTTTCAAAATTTCAATTAGATCAAAAGTTATTGCAATAAAAAATTTCACATTTTTTGGATATTTGGCAGGGGAGACGTCATGAACAGGGAAAAATTTCTAACTCCTATTCAACCAAACTCAATTTTCTTATTTAAAATCCGACGCTGATCACGAATACATGTAGCGCTTTTCAAAATTTCAATTAGATCAAAAGTTATTGCAATAAAAAATTTCACATTTTTTGGATATTTGGCAGGGGAGACGTCATGAACAGGGAAAAATTTCTAACTCCTATTCCAACCAAACTCAATTTTCTATTTAAAATCCGACGCTGATCACGAATACATGTAGCGCTTTTCAAAATTTCAATTAGATCAAAAGTTATTGCAATAAAAAATTTCACATTTTTTGGATATTTGGCAGGGAGACGTCATGAACAGGGAAAAAATTTCTAACTCCTATTCAACCAAACTCAATTTTCTATTTAAAATCCGACGCTGATCACGAATACATGTAGCGCTTTTCAAAATTTCAATTAGATCAAAAGTTATTGCAATAAAAAATTTCACATTTTTTGGATATTTGGCAGGGGAGACGTCATGAACAGGGAAAAATTTCTAACTCCTATTCAACCAAACTCAATTTTCTTATTTAAAATCCGACGCTGATCACGAATACATGTAGCGCTTTTCAAAATTTCAATTAGATCAAAAGTTATTGCAATAAAAAATTTCACATTTTTTGGATATTTGGCAGGGGAGACGTCATGAACAGGGAAAAATTTCTAACTCCTATTCAACCAAACTCAATTTTCTATTTAAAATCCGACGCTGATCACGAATACATGTAGCGCTTTTCAAAATTTCAATTAGATCAAAAGTTATTGCAATAAAAAATTTCACATTTTTTGGATATTTGGCAGGGGAGACGTCATGAACAGGGAAAAATTTCTAACTCCTATTCAACCAAACTCAATTTTCTTATTTAAAATCCGACGCTGATCACGAATACATGTAGCGCTTTTCAAAATTTCAATTAGATCAAAAGTTATTGCAATAAAAAATTTCACATTTTTTGGATATTTGGCAGGAGACGTCATGAACAGGGAAAAATTTCTAACTCCTATTCAACCAAACTCAATTTTCTATTTAAAATCCGACGCTGATCACGAATACATGTAGCGCTTTTCAAAATTTCAATTAGATCAAAAGTTATTGCAATAAAAAATTTCACATTTTTTGGATATTTGGCAGGGGAGACGTCATGAACAGGGAAAAATTTCTAACTCCTATTCAAACCAAACTCAATTTTCTTATTTAAAATCCGACGCTGATCACGAATACATGTAGCGCTTTTCAAAATTTCAATTAGATCAAAAGTTATTGCAATAAAAAATTTCACATTTTTTGGATATTTGGCAGGGGAGACGTCATGAACAGGGAAAAATTTCTAACTCCTATTCAACCAAACTCAATTTTCTATTTAAAATCCGACGCTGATCACGAATACATGTAGCGCTTTTCAAAATTTCAATTAGATCAAAAGTTATTGCAATAAAAAATTTCACATTTTTTGGATATTTGGCAGGGGAGACGTCATGAACAGGGAAAAATTTCTAACTCCTATTCAAACCAAACTCAATTTTCTTATTAAAATCCGACGCTGATCACGAATACATGTAGCGCTTTTCAAAATTTCAATTAGATCAAAAGTTATTGCAATAAAAAATTTCACATTTTTTGGATATTTGGCAGGGAGACGTCATGAACAGGGAAAAATTTCTAACTCCTATTCCAACCAAACTCAATTTTCTAATTTAAAATCCGACGCTGATCACGAATACATGTAGCGCTTTTCAAAATTTCAATAGATCAAAAGTTATTGCAATAAAAAATTTCACATTTTTTGGATATTTGGCAGGGAGACGTCATGAACAGGGAAAAAATTTCTAACTCCTATTCCAACCAAACTCAATTTTCTTATTTAAAATCCGACGCTGATCACGAATACATGTAGCGCTTTTCAAAATTTCAATAGATCAAAAGTTATTGCAATAAAAAAATTTCACATTTTTGGATATTTGGCAGGGAGACGTCATGAACAGGGAAAAATTTCTAACTCCTATTCAAACCAAACTCAATTTTCTTATTTAAAATCCGACGCTGATCACGAATACATGTAGCGCTTTTCAAAATTTCAATTAGATCAAAAGTTATTGCAATAAAAAATTTCACATTTTTTGGATATTTGGCAGGGAGACGTCATGAACAGGGAAAAATTTCTAACTCCTATTCAACCAAACTCAATTTTCTTATGAAAATCCGACGCTGATCACGAATACATGTAGCGCTTTTCAAAAAATAGATCAAAAGTTATTGCAATAAAAAATTTCACATTTTTTGGATATTTGGCAGGGGAGACGTCATGAACAGGGAAAAATTTCTAACTCCTATTCAACCAAACTCAATTTTCTTATTTAAAATCCGACGCTGATCACGAATACATGTAGCGCTTTTCAAAATTTCAATTAGATCAAAAGTTATTGCAATAAAAATTTCACATTTTTTGGATATTTGGCAGGGGAGACGTCATGAACAGGGAAAAATTTCTAACTCCTATTCCAACCAAACTCAATTTTCTTATGTAAAATCCGACGCTGATCACGAATACATGTAGCGCTTTTCAAAATTTCAATTAGATCAAAAGTTATTGCAATAAAAATTTCACATTTTTTGGATATTTGGCAGGGAGACGTCATGAACAGGGAAAAATTTCTAACTCCTATTCCAACCAAACTCAATTTTCTTATGTAAAATCCGACGCTGATCACGAATACATGTAGCGCTTTTCAAAATTTCAATTAGATCAAAAGTTATTGCAATAAAAATTTCACATTTTTTGGATATTTGGCAGGGGAGACGTCATGAACAGGGAAAAATTTCTAACTCCTATTCAACCAAACTCAATTTTCTTATGTAAAATCCGACGCTGATCACGAATACATGTAGCGCTTTTCAAAATTTCAATTAGATCAAAAGTTATTGCAATAAAAAATTTCACATTTTTTGGATATTTGGCAGGGGAGACGTCATGAACAGGGAAAAATTTCTAACTCCTATTCCAACCAAACTCAATTTTCTTATGTAAAATCCGACGCTGATCACGAATACATGTAGCGCTTTTCAAAATTTCAATTAGATCAAAAGTTATTGCAATAAAAATTTCACATTTTTTGGATATTTGGCAGGGGAGACGTCATGAACAGGGAAAAATTTCTAACTCCTATTCAACCAAACTCAATTTTCTTATTAAAATCCGACGCTGATCACGAATACATGTAGCGCTTTTCAAAATTTCAATTAGATCAAAAGTTATTGCAATAAAAAATTTCACATTTTTTGGATATTTGGCAGGGAGACGTCATGAACAGGGAAAAAATTTCTAACTCCTATTCCAACCAAACTCAATTTTCTTATGTAAAATCCGACGCTGATCACGAATACATGTAGCGCTTTTCAAAATTTCAATTAGATCAAAAGTTATTGCAATAAAAATTTCACATTTTTTGGATATTTGGCAGGGGAGACGTCATGAACAGGGAAAAATTTCTAACTCCTATTCCAACCAAACTCAATTTTCTTATTAAAATCCGACGCTGATCACGAATACATGTAGCGCTTTTCAAAATTTCAATTAGATCAAAAGTTATTGCAATAAAAAATTTCACATTTTTTGGATATTTGGCAGGGGAGACGTCATGAACAGGGAAAAATTTCTAACTCCTATTCCAACCAAACTCAATTTTCTTATGTAAAATCCGACGCTGATCACGAATACATGTAGCGCTTTTCAAAATTTCAATTAGATCAAAAGTTATTGCAATAAAAAATTTCACATTTTTTGGATATTTGGCAGGGGAGACGTCATGAACAGGGAAAAATTTCTAACTCCTATTCAACCAAACTCAATTTTCTTATGTAAAATCCGACGCTGATCACGAATACATGTAGCGCTTTTCAAAATTTCAATTAGATCAAAAGTTATTGCAATAAAAAATTTCACATTTTTTGGATATTTGGCAGGGGAGACGTCATGAACAGGGAAAAAATTTCTAACTCCTATTCCAACCAAACTCAATTTTCTTATGTAAAATCCGACGCTGATCACGAATACATGTAGCGCTTTTCAAAATTTCAATTAGATCAAAAGTTATTGCAATAAAAAATTTCACATTTTTTGGATATTTGGCAGGGAGACGTCATGAACAGGGAAAAATTTCTAACTCCTATTCAACCAAACTCAATTTTCTTATGTAAAATCCGACGCTGATCACGAATACATGTAGCGCTTTTCAAAATTTCAATTAGATCAAAAGTTATTGCAATAAAAATTTCACATTTTTTGGATATTTGGCAGGGAGACGTCATGAAAAAAAATTTCTAACTCCTATTCCAACCAAACTCAATTTTCTTATGTAAAATCCGACGCTGATCACGAATACATGTAGCGCTTTTCAAAATTTCAATTAGATCAAAAGTTATTGCAATAAAAATTTCACATTTTTTGGATATTTGGCAGGGAGACGTCATGAACAGGGAAAAATTTCTAACTCCTATTCCAACCAAACTCAATTTTCTTATGTAAAATCCGACGCTGATCACGAATACATGTAGCGCTTTTCAAAATTTCAATTAGATCAAAAGTTATTGCAATAAAAAATTTCACATTTTTTGGATATTTGGCAGGGGAGACGTCATGAACAGGGAAAAATTTCTAACTCCTATTCCAACCAAACTCAATTTTCTTATGTAAAATCCGACGCTGATCACGAATACATGTAGCGCTTTTCAAAATTTCAATTAGATCAAAAGTTATTGCAATAAAAAATTTCACATTTTTTGGATATTTGGCAGGGGAGACGTCATGAACAGGGAAAAATTTCTAACTCCTATTCCAACCAAACTCAATTTTCTTATGTAAAATCCGACGCTGATCACGAATACATGTAGCGCTTTTCAAAATTTCAATTAGATCAAAAGTTATTGCAATAAAAAATTTCACATTTTTTGGATATTTGGCAGGGAGACGTCATGAACAGGGAAAAATTTCTAACTCCTATTCCAACCAAACTCAATTTTCTTATGTAAAATCCGACGCTGATCACGAATACATGTAGCGCTTTTCAAAATTTCAATTAGATCAAAAGTTATTGCAATAAAAAATTTCACATTTTTTGGATATTTGGCAGGGAGACGTCATGAACAGGGAAAAATTTCTAACTCCTATTCCAACCAAACTCAATTTTCTTATGTAAAATCCGACGCTGATCACGAATACATGTAGCGCTTTTCAAAATTTCAATTAGATCAAAAGTTATTGCAATAAAAAATTTCACATTTTTTGGATATTTGGCAGGGGAGACGTCATGAACAGGGAAAAATTTCTAACTCCTATTCCAACCAAACTCAATTTTCTTATGTAAAATCCGACGCTGATCACGAATACATGTAGCGCTTTTCAAAATTTCAATTAGATCAAAAGTTATTGCAATAAAAAATTTCACATTTTTTGGATATTTGGCAGGGAGACGTCATGAACAGGGAAAAATTTCTAACTCCTATTCCAACCAAACTCAATTTTCTTATGTAAAATCCGACGCTGATCACGAATACATGTAGCGCTTTTCAAAATTTCAATTAGATCAAAAGTTATTGCAATAAAAATTTCACATTTTTTGGATATTTGGCAGGGGAGACGTCATGAACAGGGAAAAATTTCTAACTCCTATTCCAACCAAACTCAATTTTCTTATGTAAAATCCGACGCTGATCACGAATACATGTAGCGCTTTTCAAAATTTCAATTAGATCAAAAGTTATTGCAATAAAAAATTTCACATTTTTTGGATATTTGGCAGGGAGACGTCATGAACAGGGAAAAAATTTCTAACTCCTATTCCAACCAAACTCAATTTTCTTATGTAAAATCCGACGCTGATCACGAA
Source organism: Trichonephila clavata (assembly GCA_019973975.1). Classification (NCBI taxonomy): domain Eukaryota; kingdom Metazoa; phylum Arthropoda; class Arachnida; order Araneae; family Nephilidae; genus Trichonephila; species Trichonephila clavata. The sequence goes on along the minus strand of BMAO01007702.1, from coordinate 9,642 downwards.
TACATGTAGCGCTTTTCAAAATTTCAATTAGATCAAAAGTTATTGCAAAAAAATTTCACATTTTTTGGATATTTGGCAGGGAGACGTCATGACAGGGAAAAATTTCTAACTCCTATTCCAACCAAACTCAATTTTCTTATGTAAAATCCGACGCTGATCACGAATACATGTAGCGCTTTTCAAAATTTCAATTAGATCAAAAGTTATTGCAATAAAAAATTTCACATTTTTTGGATATTTGGCAGGGAGACGTCATGAACAGGGAAAAATTTCTAACTCCTATTCCAACCAAACTCAATTTTCTTATGTAAAATCCGACGCTGATCACGAATACATGTAGCGCTTTTCAAAATTTCAATTAGATCAAAAGTTATTGCAATAAAAATTTCACATTTTTTTGGATATTTGGCAGGGGAGGACGTCATGAACAGGGAAAAAATTTCTTAACTCCTATCCAACCAAACTCAATTTTCTTATGTAAAATCCGACGCTTGATCACGAATACATGTAGCGCTTTTCAAAATTTCAATTAGATCAAAAGTTATTGCAATAAAAAATTTTACATTTTTTGGATATTTGGCAGGGGAGACGTCATGAACAGGGAAAAATTTCTAACTCCTATTCCAACCAAACTCAATTTTTTATTAAAATCCGACGCTGATCACGAATACATGTAGCGCTTTTCAAAATTTCAATTAGATCAAAAGTTATTGCAATAAAAAATTTCACATTTTTTGGATATTTGGCAGGGGAGACGTCATGAACAGGGAAAAATTTCTAACTCCTATTCAACCAAACTCAATTTTCTTATGTAAAATCGACGCTGATCACGAATACATGTAGCGCTTTTCAAAATTTCAATTAGATCAAAAGTTATTGCAATAAAAAATTTCACATTTTTTGGATATTTGGCAGGGAGACGTCATGAACAGGGAAAAATTTCTAACTCCTATTCCAACCAAACTCAATTTTCTTATGTAAAATCCGACGCTGATCACGAATACATGTAGCGCTTTTCAAAATTTCAATTAGATCAAAAGTTATTGCAATAAAAAATTTCACATTTTTTGGATATTTGGCAGGGAGACGTCATGAACAGGGAAAAATTTCTAACTCCTATTCCAACCAAACTCAATTTTCTTATGTAAAATCCGACGCTGATCACGAATACATGTAGCGCTTTTCAAAATTTCAATTAGATCAAAAGTTATTGCAATAAAAAATTTCACATTTTTTGGATATTTGGCAGGGAGACGTCATGAACAGGGAAAAATTTCTAACTCCTATTCCAACCAAACTCAATTTTCTTATGTAAAATCCGACGCTGATCACGAATACATGTAGCGCTTTTCAAAATTTCAATTAGATCAAAAGTTATTGCAATAAAAATTTCACATTTTTGGATATTTGGCAGGGGAGACGTCATGAACAGGGAAAAATTTCTAACTCCTATTCCAACCAAACTCAATTTTCTTATGTAAAATCCGACGCTGATCACGAATACATGTAGCGCTTTTCAAAATTTCAATTAGATCAAAAGTTATTGCAATAAAAATTTCACATTTTTTGGATATTTGGCAGGGAGACGTCATGAACAGGGAAAAATTTCTAACTCCTATTCCAACCAAACTCAATTTTCTTATGTAAAATCCGACGCTGATCACGAATACATGTAGCGCTTTTCAAAATTTCAATTAGATCAAAAGTTATTGCAATAAAAATTTCACATTTTTTGGATATTTGGCAGGGAGACGTCATGAACAGGGAAAAATTTCTAACTCCTATTCCAACCAAACTCAATTTTCTTATGTAAAATCCGACGCTGATCACGAATACATGTAGCGCTTTTCAAAATTTCAATTAGATCAAAAGTTATTGCAATAAAAAAATTTCACATTTTTGGATATTTGGCAGGGAGACGTCATGAACAGGGAAAAAATTTCTAACTCCTATTCAACCAAACTCAATTTTCTTATGTAAAATCCGACGCTGATCACGAATACATGTAGCGCTTTTCAAAATTTCAATTAGATCAAAAGTTATTGCAATAAAAAATTTCACATTTTTTGGATATTTGGCAGGGGAGACGTCATGAACAGGGAAAAATTTCTAACTCCTATTCCAACCAAACTCAATTTTCTTATGTAAAATCCGACGCTGATCACGAATACATGTAGCGCTTTTCAAAATTTCAATTAGATCAAAAGTTATTGCAATAAAAAATTTCACATTTTTTGGATATTTGGCAGGGAGACGTCATGAACAGGGAAAAATTTCTAACTCCTATTCCAACCAAACTCAATTTTCTTATGTAAAATCCGACGCTGATCACGAATACATGTAGCGCTTTTCAAAATTTCAATTAGATCAAAAGTTATTGCAATAAAAATTTCACATTTTTTGGATATTTGGCAGGGAGACGTCATGAACAGGGAAAAATTTCTAACTCCTATTCCAACCAAACTCAATTTTCTTATGTAAAATCCGACGCTGATCACGAATACATGTAGCGCTTTTCAAAATTTCAATTAGATCAAAAGTTATTGCAATAAAAAATTTCACATTTTTTGGATATTTGGCAGGGAGACGTGAACAGGGAAAAATTTCTAACCTATTCCAACCAAACTCAATTTTCTTATGTAAAATCGACGCTGATCACGAATACATGTAGCGCTTTTCAAAATTTCAATTAGATCAAAAGTTATTGCAATAAAAATTTCACATTTTTGGATATTTGGCAGGGGAGACGTCATGAACAGGGAAAAATTTCTAACTCCTATTCCAACCAAACTCAATTTTCTTATGTAAAATCCGACGCTGATCACGAATACATGTAGCGCTTTTCAAAATTTCAATTAGATCAAAAGTTATTGCAATAAAAATTTCACATTTTTTGGATATTTGGCAGGGAGACGTCATGAACAGGGAAAAATTTCTAACTCCTATTCCAACCAAACTCAATTTTCTTATGTAAAATCCGACGCTGATCACGAATACATGTAGCGCTTTTCAAAATTTCAATTAGATCAAAAGTTATTGCAATAAAAAATTTCACATTTTTTGGATATTTGGCAGGGGAGACGTCATGAACAGGGAAAAATTTCTAACTCCTATTCCAACCAAACTCAATTTTCTTATTAAAATCCGACGCTGATCACGAATACATGTAGCGCTTTTCAAAATTTCAATTAGATCAAAAGTTATTGCAATAAAAATTTCACATTTTTGGATATTTGGCAGGGAGACGTCATGAACAGGGAAAAATTTCTAACTCCTATTCCAACCAAACTCAATTTTCTTATGTAAAATCCGACGCTGATCACGAATACATGTAGCGCTTTTCAAAATTTCAATTAGATCAAAAGTTATTGCAATAAAAAATTTCACATTTTTTGGATATTTGGAGACGTCATGAACAGGGAAAAAATTTCTAACTCCTATTCCAACCAAACTCAATTTTCTTATGTAAAATCCGACGCTGATCACGAATACATGTAGCGCTTTTCAAAATTTCAATTAGATCAAAAGTTATTGCAATAAAAAATTTCACATTTTTTGGATATTTGCAGGGAGACGTCATGAACAGGGAAAATTTCTAACTCCTATTCCAACCAAACTCAATTTTCTTATGTAAAATCCGACGCTGATCACGAATACATGTAGCGCTTTTCAAAATTTCAATTAGATCAAAAGTTATTGCAAAAAAAATTTCACATTTTTTGGATATTTGGCAGGGAGACGTCATGAACAGGGAAAAATTTCTAACTCCTATTCCAACCAAACTCAATTTTCTTATGTAAAATCCGACGCTGATCACGAATACATGTAGCGCTTTTTCAAAAATTTCAATTAGATCAAAAGTTATTGCAATAAAAAAATTTTCACATTTTTTGGATATTTGGCAGGGGAGACGTCATGAACAGGGAAAAAATTTCTAACTCCTATTCAACCAAACTCAATTTTCTTATGTAAAATCCGACGCTGATCACGAATACATGTAGCGCTTTTTCAAAATTTCAATTGGATCAAAAGTTATTGCAATAAAAAATTTCACATTTTTTGGATATTTGGCAGGGGAGACGTCATGAACAGGGAAAAAATTTCTAACTCCTATTCCAAACCAAACTCAATTTTCTTATGTAAAATCCGACGCTGATCACGAATACATGTAGCGCTTTTTCAAAATTTCAATTAGATCAAAAGTTATTGCATAAAAAAATTTTCACATTTTTTTGGATATTTGCAGGGAGACGTCATGAACAGGAAAAATTTCTAACTCCTATTTCAACCAAACTTCATTTTCTTATGTAAAATCCGACGCTGATCACGAATACATGTAGCGCTTTTCAAAATTTCAATTGGATCAAAAGTTATTGCAATAAAAAATTTCACATTTTTTGGATATTTGGCAGGGGAGACGTCATGAACAGGGAAAATTTCTAACTCCTATTCCAACCAAACTCAATTTTCTTATGTAAAATCCGACGCTGATCACGAATACATGTAGCGCTTTTCAAAATTTCAATTAGATCAAAAGTTATTGCAATAAAAAATTTTCACATTTTTTGGATATTTGGCAGGGGAGACGTCATGAACAGGGAAAAATTTCTAACTCCTATTCAACCAAACTCAATTTTCTTATTAAAATCCGACGCTGATCACGAATACATGTAGCGCTTTTCAAAATTTCAATTGATCAAAAGTTATTGCAATAAAAAATTTCACATTTTTTGGATATTTGGCAGGGGAGACGTCATGAACAGGGAAAAATTTCTAACTCCTATTCCAACCAAACTCAATTTTCTTATGTAAAATCCGACGCTGATCACGAATACATGTAGCGCTTTTCAAAATTTCAATTGATCAAAAGTTATTGCAATAAAAAATTTCACATTTTTTGGATATTTGGCAGGGGAGACGTCATGAACAGGGAAAAATTTCTAACTCCTATTCCAACCAAACTCAATTTTCTTATGTAAAATCCGACGCTGATCACGAATACATGTAGCGCTTTTCAAAATTTCAATTGATCAAAAGTTATTGCAATAAAAAATTTCACATTTTTTGGATATTTGGCAGGGGAGACGTCATGAACAGGGAAAAATTTCTAACTCCTATTCCAACCAAACTCAATTTTCTTATGTAAAATCCGACGCTGATCACGAATACATGTAGCGCTTTTCAAAATTTCAATTAGATCAAAAGTTATTGCAATAAAAATTTCACATTTTTTGGATATTTGGCAGGGGAGACGTCATGAACAGGGAAAAATTTCTAACTCCTATTCAACCAAACTCAATTTTCTTATGTAAAATCCGACGCTGATCACGAATACATGTAGCGCTTTTCAAAATTTCAATTATCAAAAGTTATTGTAAAAAAATTTCACATTTTTTGGATATTTGGCAGGGGAGACGTCATGAACAGGGAAAAAATTTCTAACTCCTATTCCAACCAAACTCAATTTTCTTATTAAAATCCGACGCTGATCACGAATACATGTAGCGCTTTTCAAAATTTCAATTGATCAAAAGTTATTGCAATAAAAAATTTCACATTTTTTGGATATTTGGCAGGGGAGACGTCATGAACAGGGAAAAATTTCTAACTCCTATTCAACCAAACTCAATTTTCTTATGTAAAATCCGACGCTGATCACGAATACATGTAGCGCTTTTCAAAATTTCAAAGATCAAAAGTTATTGCAATAAAAAAATTTCACATTTTTTGGATATTTGGCAGGGGAGACGTCATGAACAGGGAAAAAATTTCTAACTCCTATTCCAACCAAACTCAATTTCTTATGTAAAATCCGACGCTGATCACGAATACATGTAGCGCTTTTCAAAATTTCAATTAGATCAAAAGTTATTGCAATAAAAAAATTTCACATTTTTGGATATTTGGCAGGGAAGACGTCATGAACAGGGAAAAAATTTCTAACTCCTATTCCAACCAAACTCAATTTTCTTATGTAAAATCCGACGCTGATCACGAATACATGTAGCGCTTTTCAAAATTTCAATTGATCAAAAGTTATTGCAATAAAAAATTTTCACATTTTTTGGATATTTGGCAGGGGAGACGTCATGAACAGGGAAAAAATTTCTAACTCCTATTCCAACCAAACTCAATTTTCTTATGTAAAATCCGACGCTGATCACGAATACATGTAGCGCTTTTCAAAATTTCAATTGGATCAAAAGTTATTGCAATAAAAATTTCACATTTTTTGGATATTTGGCAGGGGAGACGTCATGAACAGGGAAAAATTTCTAACTCCTATTCCAACCAAACTCAATTTTCTTATGTAAAATCCGACGCTGATCACGAATACATGTAGCGCTTTTCAAAATTTCAATTGGATCAAAAGTTATTGCAATAAAAAATTTTCACATTTTTTGGATATTTGGCAGGGGAGACGTCATGAACAGGGAAAAATTTCTAACTCCTATTCCAACCAAACTCAATTTTCTTATGTAAAATCCGACGCTGATCACGAATACATGGTAGCGCTTTTTCAAAATTTCAATTAGATCAAAAAGTTATTGCAATAAAAAATTTCACATTTTTTGGATATTTGGCAGGGGAGACGTCATGAACAGGGAAAAATTTCTAACTCCTATTCAACCAAACTTCAATTTTTCTTATGTAAATCCGACGCTGATCACGAATACATGTAGCGCTTTTCAAAATTTCAATTGGATCAAAAGTTATTGCAATAAAAAATTTCACATTTTTTGGATATTTGGCAGGGGAGACGTCATGAACAGGGAAAAAATTTCTAAACTCCTATTCCAACCAAACTCAATTTTCTTATGTAAAATCCGACGCTGATCACGAATACATGTAGCGCTTTTCAAAATTTCAATTAGATCAAAGTTATTGCAATAAAAAATTTTCACATTTTTTGGATATTTGGCAGGGGAGACGTCATGAACAGGGAAAAATTTCTAACTCCTATTCCAACCAAACTCAATTTTCTTATGTAAAATCCGACGCTGATCACGAATACATGTAGCGCTTTTTCAAAATTTCAATTAGATCAAAAGTTATTGCAATAAAAAGTTTTCACATTTTTGGATATTTGGCAGGGGAGACGTCATGAACAGGGAAAAAATTTCTAACTCCTATTCCAACCAAAACTCAATTTTCTATGTAAAATCCGACGCTGATCACGAATACATGTAGCGCTTTTCAAAATTTCAATTAGATCAAAAGTTATTGCAATAAAAATTTTCACATTTTTTGGATATTTGGCAGGGGAGACGTCATGAACAGGGAAAAATTTCTAACTCCTATTCCAACCAAACTCAATTTTCTTATGTAAAATCCGACGCTGATCACGAATACATGTAGCGCTTTTCAAAATTTCAATTAGATCAAAAGTTATTGCAATAAAAAATTTCACATTTTATGGATATTGGCAGGGAGACGTCATGAACAGGGAAAAAATTTCTAACTCCTATTCCAACCAAAACTCAATTTTCTTATGTAAAATCCGAGCGCTGATCACGAATACATGTAGCGCTTTTCAAAATTTCAATTAGATCAAAAGTTATTGCAATAAAAAATTTCACATTTTTTGGATATTTGGCAGGGGAGACGTCATGAACAGGGAAAAATTTCTAACTCCTATTCCAACCAAACTCAATTTTCTTATGTTAAAATCCGACGCTGATCACGAATACATGTAGCGCTTTTCAAAATTTCAAAGATCAAAAGTTATTGCAATAAAAATTTCACATTTTTTGGATATTTGGCAGGGGAGACGTCATGAACAGGGAAAAATTTCTAACTCCTATTCCAACCAAACTCAATTTTCTTATGTAAAATCCGACGCTGATCACGAATACATGTAGCGCTTTTCAAAATTTCAATCAAAAGTTATTGCAATAAAAATTTCACATTTTTTGGATATTTGGCAGGGGAGACGTCATGAACAGGGAAAAATTTCTAACTCCTATTCCAACCAAACTCAATTTTCTTATGTAAAATCCGACGCTGATCACGAATACATGTAGCGCTTTTCAAAATTTCAATTAGATCAAAAGTTATTGCAATAAAAAATTTCACATTTTTTGGATATTTGGCAGGGGAGACGTCATGAACAGGGAAAAATTTCTAACTCCTATTCCAACCAAACTCAATTTTCTTATGTAAAATCCGACGCTGATCACGAATACATGTAGCGCTTTTCAAAATTTCAATTGATCAAAAGTTATTGCAATAAAAAAATTTCACATTTTTTGGATATTTGGCAGGGGAGACGTCATGAACAGGGAAAAATTTCTAACTCCTATTCCAACCAAACTCAATTTTCTTATGTAAAATCCGACGCTGATCACGAATACATGTAGCGCTTTTCAAAATTTCAATTGGATCAAAAGTTATTGCAATAAAAAATTTCACATTTTTTGGATATTTGGCAGGGGAGACGTCATGAACAGGGAAAAATTTCTAACTCCTATTCCAACCAAACTCAATTTTCTTATGTAAAATCCGACGCTGATCACGAATACATGTAGCGCTTTTCAAAATTTCAATTGATCAAAAGTTATTGCAATAAAAAAATTTCACATTTTTTGGATATTTGGCAGGGGAGACGTCATGAACAGGGAAAAATTTCTAACTCCTATTCAACCAAACTCAATTTTCTTATGTAAAATCCGACGCTGATCACGAATACATGTAGCGCTTTTCAAAATTTCAATTAGATCAAAAGTTATTGCAATAAAAAATTTCACATTTTTTGGATATTTGGCAGGGGAGACGTCATGAACAGGGAAAAATTTCTAACTCCTATTCCAACCAAACTCAATTTTCTTATGTAAAATCCGACGCTGATCACGAATACATGTAGCGCTTTTCAAAATTTCAATTAGATCAAAAGTTATTGCAATAAAAAAATTTCACATTTTTTGGATATTTGGCAGGGGAGACGTCATGAACAGGGAAAAATTTCTAACTCCTATTCAAACCAAACTCAATTTTCTTATTTAAAATCCGACGCTGATCACGAATACATGTAGCGCTTTTCAAAATTTCAATTGATCAAAAGTTATTGCAATAAAAAATTTCACATTTTTTGGATATTTGGCAGGGAGGACGTCATGAACAGGGAAAAATTTCTAACTCCTATTCAACCAAACTCAATTTTCTTATTAAAATCCGACGCTGATCACGAATACATGTAGCGCTTTTCAAAATTTCAATTGATCAAAAGTTATTGCAATAAAAAATTTCACATTTTTTGGATATTTGGCAGGGGAGACGTCATGAACAGGGAAAAAATTTCTAACTCCTATTCAACCAAACTCAATTTTCTTATTAAAATCCGACGCTGATCACGAATACATGTAGCGCTTTTCAAATTTCAATTGGATCAAAAGTTATTGCAATAAAAAAATTTCACATTTTTTGGATATTTGGCAGGGGAGACGTCATGAACAGGGAAAAATTTCTAACTCCTATTCAACCAAACTCAATTTTCTTATGTAAAATCCGACGCTGATCACGAATACATGTAGCGCTTTTCAAATTTCAATTGGATCAAAAGTTATTGCAATAAAAAATTTCACATTTTTTGGATATTTGGCAGGGGAGACGTCATGAACAGGGAAAAATTTCTAACTCCTATTC
>BMAO01007701.1:0-34171 GCA_019973975.1 Trichonephila clavata | reverse complement strand
TGACCTTGTCTAGCGTAATGATCATGAAACTAAAACTATATTAATATTGTTTTACAATCTTCTAATATATGGTCAAATTAGAATTATTGTCAATAGTCCAATATTATTAAACATAATATTGGACTTAATGATAATTATTAAATCTCATGTTTTTAGAATCATAAGATACTGATTATATGAAGATATGAAATTGCTTTATTATTATTATTATTATATCATGTTTTTATACCGGTTCAGTACAAATGATGGAATTAATTTTAAAAAATCATGATATTGAAACTTCTGCACTTATTACACTAAGTGATATATGAATGTAAAGAGAGAAACACCAAGTTTTTTTTTCTGTTTCAATTATTCGACGTGGAATCTTCAAATGCATGACGTACGTTCAAACTGTAATCCAGGTCGCTCCATACATTTTGTTGCATCACTCTATCAATGAATCGTAATACTGCACACATGCTCGTCATCCTATGTTTGCGTGTGGGTGTGTCTCAATTGCAAATGCTAGAGATGAAATTTAATTTTTTTCGTAGAGTATTTCCAAACCTTTTCTGAGGTATTCCATGTTTATAGGGAACGGCTCTCGTAGACTTCCACTGAATTCAAATAAACTCTGCCTCGCTCTCTCCGCTGCTTCTTCCGAGACAGATGAACAACCACTGTTTTTTTTTTTTTACATAAACTACCTGCTTTCTTTTCTTGATGATACCATTACAGAATGATATTGTTGTTTTGGCTTCTTTTCCGTAGAGATCTCTAAATGCACGTTGCACCGAAATAACTGAACATTCTCTAATATGTAAAAATATACTTCCCTGACATTTTAACCAGTTTTAGATTTCAATCACAGCGATTTGAATGTGCTGTTGATTGAAGGAAAAAAACTTAGTACATTTCTCTTTACAATCATGTATCACTTATTGTAATATAAGCAGTAGTTTCTAAAATATGCTTTCTTTTAATTCGATTACTCAATTTGCCTCACTTTGTATAAGAAATCAAATTCTTTAGATAGAATATATAGAAAGTGATGGAATAAGTAACAAATCATAAAAAAACTTGATTTTTGAACTGAGTATATCTATAATATTTAGTGGAATATAATGAGTAGAGAATGAAAATCTACATGCTTTTTTTTCTTTTATTTAAATTATTGTACATTAAACAAACAAAAAATGTTTTTGCAAACTGTTTTACTTAAACTAAAAGTGTGGCAGTGCATTTCAAAATAAGAATATTTACTATGCAAAAAACTAGGCATAATTCCCTTCTGATGAATGGATATTAAATAATATACAAATCATTTCTTAGAATTAACGGATGCTTTTTAAACAACAGAAAAAAGTTTAATGAAAAACAGTAAATTTTCTGACTTAATGTATCCCAAAGAATATCGTAAAATAGTTTATTTTTAAGAAATCACAATTATATATATACACACACACATTTCTGGTTTTAAATATAGCAAAAAACTTTGTATTTCTTTTTAAAAATAATTTTTCCATAAGAGCATTTTAAAATTATGTACGTATATTTTCCACGAATTTCTATTCGTGGCTATAATAGCATAGTCAATTTGTTAAATAGATCTACATCATAGACCGTTTAAAATATATTTTAGGCATTGGTTACGTAGAATAACAGAATTAAACATTGAGTTTCGAAGTGAGATTGTAATATAACACGATACAGCACTTTTGTGTGTCGTAAATTACAATTCAATCTTAGTAGAAATTAAATAAATACAATATATTACTTGTATATATAAACCAAACATTAGAAGAATGTATGAATGTGTTAGAAAATTCTGAAATGAAATTTAATATATAAATTTAAACCATATTATAATAATTCGAGGTATATTAAGGTATGATCTATAGAATTATTAGGCATCACCTATAGAGCTGAAAAAAATGAAAAATAACATATTCTAAAGTAAATCTTTTCATAGACATGTATTTTCTCATAAGTTCTTCATAGAAAATCATTATAGTTTGAGTTTCATTTAATGAATTCCAATTTGATTTCTTATTCAGAAATACAACTATTTTGTCTCGTTTGAATTAAACAAATTAATATTAATCTTTTTTAATATACATATATTATGTATATATCAATGAGTAGGTATTAGTGTATTACACATATATCATTGTATAGATCATACATATATTTGTGTACATTAGAAAAAAGTTTATAAAATTTCTGTTACTGAGTCTAAGAAATCAACACTTTTAGAGATTCTAATTTTGCAATCTTCTCTTAAACTGTGCAATGACGAGGCACAGATGTTATGTAAAAAGTCATCTCGGTGAATTGTCTGAAAAAAAAGATATTTATAATATATTCACAAAAAAATTCCTTCCTATGTGCATAATTTGATTGCATTGGTGTGTATTAAAAATAATTGGAAAACCATATAATATTTTTTACCGAGATTAATTTATTAGTTTGAAATCATTTTTTCTTGAAACAACAGAATCTACGATATATATGTGTATTTTTTTAAAGAAAATACTGTCACTTTCGCAAGATTTTTATAAACAGTGTTATAAAATTATAAAATATAATTATTTTTTAAAATCAGGAGTGAGTTTGCTTGTTGCACTTTTTTACCATAGGACAGTAAGTTTTTGGCAGCAAACTTGCATCTGCATTTGCTCTTTGTTGCATAGAAGAAACTTGTCTCTCGCAAATTTATGTCCACCAATAATGAGAAATATATTTTTTTTCAGCAAATTTCTTCATTGATGGAAATTTTTCAGCTCATAAAGATTTGTAAAAGCCAATGTCACAGCGTTAAACTTTTTTCACACTGGGTTGGCCTGTGTCATCTCTTAGTGTGAAATGGTTGGAAAGAAGATTAGCCATAGTCAGTACAAATTCGATTTATTAACAATTCTCAATTACGACAAATATTCAACGAATCCAACTAAGAAATGCACCAGTTAATAAATATGTGAAGCAATTCGTGGGGTAGACGAGATATTAGGAGATATAACAGTAAATTGGATCACTTATGTCGAAGCAATACGCTTTCTAATTCAATTCGTTCAGATCTAAATTTAACGCTTAACTGACAAGTCGTCCATCTTAATATTAATCAAACAAGTAACGAAGTTCTCCTGCTTACCTTCGCTGCTAATTAATCACTGCTGTCCGTTAGCAGTCTAATCTCTCTCTCTACGAACCGAAAAAAAATACTTAAATACACTACATAATTTGCATATATCGCGTCTTCTTCTTCAGGAGAAAGTTTTCAAGTGAAAAATATTTAAGGATAGAAATTCCACAAGAGGATTGTTATGAAAAACGCGTATAGCCGCGTTACAATATGAACTCAAGTAAATGAGTTTAAGTTGTAGCTTTTCAGGTGCAGTATCGATATCAGCAGTAATGGGATAACAGAGCAAATTAAGTTTTTAAGCTCTATTATCTTACAATTCTGTAATCTTATTGTGATTTTGCTCTCCAAACTCTGCAGATATCTTAGTAGAAACATTTACAAGTACTTTGTTTTCCTAATAGTGAACAATAAAAGATGAATCTTTGAACGCGCAGAGGGAAAAAAATCGTGTTTCAATGTGGATTTTCTGACTCTTTGACTTGGTGTGCCGCATAAAACTCTTTGCGGACCATATGTGAACCCTTGGGCCGCTAGTTACTCACCCCTGGTCTATTATTGTATTATGAAAAAGTCATAAAATTAAGGTAGATTATGATGAAAAATTCAAATACCTCCATATGAACTAAGAAACACTCTATGGATATGTACTTAAATATATAGAGAATATACTTAAGTACGCGTTTCAATGCGAAATATTTTTAAAAATAAAAATATTCAGATATTTTTGTGATTTTTAGATTTATTTAGAAATTTATATGAAAAAAAAAGTTAAATTACAAGTAAATAAATACCAAAAGGAAAAAAAAGACTTATGAGAATTTTTAAAAAAATACATAAACGGTGCTCACACTACAAAAAGCTTTTGAACAAATTTTTAATTTGTGTAACTTGTTTCATTATTATTTATTTTTTAAATAAGCTATGAATGATAAGAGATGCAAAGAACGTCACCAACTATAGAATATTTATCTTATTTATTGCATGATATTTTATAAAAAGCACTTATGTTTATATAAGTAGTTGAAATTTTGTTATAATAATGTGATTAAAAAACAATCTAATACTTCCAAAAAACATACTCAAAAGTCTTCTCTCCGTAACTTTAAATCAATCTACACATTATTGTTTAGAGCTATTTATCATCCTTCTGATGTATGGAGCCCTTGCTTATCCAGGGACTTCCGCTTCCTAACTTCCGTTATTTTGCAGCCAAATTCGGATATGTTAATCACTTCCGGAGAACCTGATTGTGCTTTTCAATTTCATTGTCATGATTTCCGGATCGGTAGGAAGGAATTTACTTCCGCTAATTTTGCTTGCTTTTATTAGAGAGACTAGAATGTTAGTCAAAGTCTTCATGAATCAGATTGATATGATTTGTCGCTTATCTTTTTGTAGAGGTCATAAATTACAAGTATGTAAAGAAAAAAATATAATTTTCTTAGATAAAAGATAAGAAGAAAGCTTACAAAAGATGAAAAACACCATACATTATAGAAATAATATTAAATTTGTTTTTAAAAGTTATTTTGTGTATTGTGTACTCATATTTTCCATACAGATAGATTTTTTTCAAATAACACACAAAAATAAGCAAAACACACAACACAAAGAAGTACATATTTAGATATGTCTTACTTTCTTTTATTTGAATATTTACGACTAACAATTTTTTATTCAGTTCATAGATTTAAATATGCCCCTATCTGATGGAAAAAGGTTGGTTTTAAGCATTTGCTAGCTTTTAAGCTTCTCATTTTAGATATTTTTGGAAACGTTTCTTAAAGAGATTAGTTAATGTTTCTGCTAAAAATTATGATTTTTTTCAATACCATAATGAGGTTCATAAAATAATATAGAAAACTTTTCTGTGAGTGAATAAAAATTCTTTTAATAGTAGATACATCTATGCATCTTTAGTTGCATAATTATGCAAAAGTAAATTCATAAAAGAAAGTTTATGCAACATTTACATTCGTAATTTGTAGAATATTAGGAGCGTACTTTTGATGAGATTTCATCCATTGATCGAAACAATTTGACTATTAGAATTCCACTTAGGCTCCAAACATAATTTCAACTAATACAAACCTTTTGCCTTTCCAGATTTCATCAACCTTCTGTTTAAAAACATGAGCAAGAATTACTAAATCATTTTTCTACTTGAAAGTGGAAACTTTTCTGCTAATATCTCCGGAGGCATTTCTGATTTCATCCATTTTACCTGATTTTACATAATGTCGGCCTGATTATCAGAATGCGTAACTCCTTCTGGGGTGCTAATTTGTTACACGCTAAGCTGGTTGCTTAAGCTCGCCAAGATGGGCGACAACATTACAAAATAGTTAACTTGATATTTCTATAGTGTGGTTGTGTGGTTGTCATAGTCATAGCGTTTATTAGAGCTAATTTTAATTATTTATTTTTCCACGGTAACCATATTACTTTCCGATGATTTTAATTTGATTTCTGTTTAAAGTTAACCATTTCCATTGCATTTTTCTTCAAGCTACTTTTTCAGTCTTATGTTGTATTTTTGTGCTATTATCGATAATAAATTTTTCTAATATCATTGGTGAGTACCAATATATATATATTTTAAATAATGAGTACTGTGCTTTTAATATATATAATATATATTATTGCTCTTAATAAATCGTACATTTCTAGTATATTTTACTTTTCAATTACGTTTTTTCGAACGTTTCTAATTCCATGAAATTCATTAAAGGAACTCGCAGCTTTGGGAACATTGTAAGTTATCAGCACTTATTGATTGATATTCATCATTGCTTTTAATACATGCAAAGAAATTATTTTATTTATAATATAATGTAATATAATAATCTATATATATATGTATATATATATAAAGGAGAACTCACACACTCACTGACTGACTAATTCAGATATCTCCGGAACTATTCAAATGGCAGATTTGAAATTTGGTAGACATTTTCCTTTCATGGAGTAGAGATCAGCTAAGAACGGATTTTTTTTGCGAAATTCGAACCGCAGGGGGTGTTACGGGTGTTATAAATAATTGTTTCCATTTTTACACTACTCGACGTACAATCTTGAAACTGGGTAAGCAGAGATTCCTTTCATAGAGTAGAGATCCACCAAAAAATGAGTTTGCTGAAAATCGACATCCAAGTGGCGTTGCGGGGGAGTTAGAGAATTTCCATTTTTAAATTATTTGACGCACAGACTTTCTTGATAAATAGATTCCTTTCATAGAGTAGAGATCCACTAAAAGATGGATTTTTTGAACCCCCCCCCCAAGTGGCGTTGTGGGGGTTAAGGGCGTAAAAGATAAATATTTTCGTTTTTAAACTACTTGACCTCCCGGCTTGAAAATCAGTAGGTATAGTTATTTCATGGAGTTAATATCCACTAAAAAACTTGTTTGGGAAAATTGTCCCAAGGGGTGTTGAGGGGGTTTAGGGGAGATATAAATAATTATTCCGATTTTTAAACTATTAGACTCACAGTCTTGAAATTTGGTAAGCAGATTCCACTCATAGGGTAGAGATACGCTACAAAATGGGTTTCGTGAAAATCGACCCCCAAGTGGCGTTGCGGGGCTTAAGGGGCGTTATAGATAATTACTTCCATTTTTAAACTCCTGGAAGTACAGTCTTTAAATATGATAGACAGAATTCTTTTATGGAGTAAAATGGGTTTCGCCAAAATTAACCCCAAGTTTTATTTCGGGGGATTAAGGGGCGTAATAGATAAATATTTCCGTTTTTAAATTATTCGATCTGCCTGCTTGAAAATTTTAGGCATGTTCCTTTCATGGAATAGAGTACCTCAAATAAAGAGTAAAACAAAAATTGACCCCTAAGGAGGGTTCCGAGGGGTCAAGGGAGTTATGTTTTAGAATTGTTACGGCCTTATCACACGTACACGTTTGGTGCAATTTTTGGTCAAATTCGTGCAATTTTTACTCCGTTGCCATAGCAATGGCTTCCTAACAACTTTTTGCCAGTAAGCTGAGAAAGTTGCTCTAAATGAAGTTGCGTGAAATTCCAGCTAATGGGGTTCTTCGGCGCCCTACGTCAGACAAGATGGCGGTAACGGTGGCAGCTTCGCATCAGATATGGCGTATAATATTTTAATGGTGTACAATATTTTAACGGCGTATAATATTTTAAACGTAATGATGCTCCATTTCTGTTTACCCCCCATAAACAAAAGCACCAGCGAAATAAAAGAAATATTATTGGATGGTTGTTTTCAAAGCAGAAAAATCCGCGAGTAATGTTTCAATGTGGAGAAAGAGAGTGGCTGATGTCAGAGCATGTCGTTTTGTTTACGGTAACCCTTCCCCCTCAGATTCGGTGAAAAGTTGGGTGAAAAAATTGCACGGAAACTTTACGTGTGATACCACCTTTAGACCTGTGTACTTAAAATTTGTTAATCATGTTTCTTTTTTTGAATAGGGAGCCACTAAGAATGCATTTGACGGGAATCAACTCCTGGGGAGCAGGGGTTACTGGGGCGTGTCGACCAAAAAAAATTCTTTTTGAACAACAAGGAATATAATAATGGAATTTGGTTTACATTTTTCTTTTGTTGAATTGAAATCCGCTAAGAACGGATTTTGGGAGAACGACTCTCAGCGGAATTACGGGGGGGGGGGGGTATTGATAAAAAAATTTGTTTTTGCTCTATTAAAATTAGATTTGAAATTTGGCTTCCATGTTTATTTTATGGAGAAGAGATCCACTTAAAATTGGTTTTTCAGAAATTCACTTGGTTATAGGGTTACGAAACAGCAAACATCAGTCTCTACTCAATTTTAGAGATTATTAGATAATAACAATTAGTAGTTCTGCCGTTTTTTATCAAGAGGCGAGAGTTACAGGTATAAGTATATTTTTCAATACAATCGAATTCTTAATTCTAGGACTTAGATATCAATATTTTATATTATAAACAGTACATATTTATAAAACACCATGAAATACCCAGCGAAGCGGGAGGGTAACGGCTGTTGTTGTTGTTTCTTATCCCAGATGGTGTAGCTCAGCTATACCATCTCCATAAAACCTAAAATCTCCAAAAAATCCAGAAATAAGATAGGATTTCCTAAAACCTCGTCGTATGAAAAACTCAAGCAATTCAGAATATGGCTGGGCCTGATCAGCCTCGCACCTAAGTCATTCTGGGAGACTTTGAGTAACAGCTAGTTATTATATATAGTAAATGTTTTTTATATTACTTATTTATAATTACTATTATTATTGTATTATATGAGCATTATTATATAAAAAAATTATATTATATGAATATTATCATACATCATAATTACTATTCAATTATATTTGATGGTAAAAATAATATACTACATATTATTTTTATTATATATAATTTTATTATATAATATTGATATTGGTTATATTCGAACTATTCCTGTATTCTTCATTTGAAATATATTTCAAAACAGTTCGTTACAATTGTTTTCCTGCCGATTTATTACCGCTACACCGTCATCTTGGATTCCATGTTACTCGACAACAAGCACTGCTTGGCACATACTAGTAATCCCATATCAAATTAATTCCTTTGTACATTTACGCATTCTGATAATTAGGCCAATGATTAAGTTATATTGTCATGCTAAATCAGTTTGAACATTGTGAACAAGTAAGTGAAACATTATATTTACTGAATTTATGAAAACATATTGAAAATTTAAAAGTTTTACCTCTATTCTGTAATGTATTAAATAACTAGTTTCTTTGATTATGTTTGAGTGTTTTTAGTAAATCAGTTCATCCTTTTCACTTGCATCATATTTCTTTAGCACACAATCAGTATAATTAATATGCTCACATTCTTGATATAATGCATACTCGAATGAAATTTTTTAAAAAATATTAACATGATATAAATAAGCCACTATCTTACAACAAAATTCATGTACTTAACGACTTCCGGTACTTTACGACTTTGAAGTAAAGCATATTTACCTCACTCAAGGTTTAGAAAAAAGTTGTGTTAACTACCAAAAATTTGCGCTTCTTCTTTGAATACTTCAATAGAATAAATCATTCAAAAAAAAATTCCGTTGAAGTAATATAAAGTTAAAATATTATTATTATTTTGAAGTAGAAATTGATTGATTTGAATTGATTTAATTTATTTTAACTTTAATACATCGTAGTGCATCATAGGAAGGAACAGCCACCGAATCATATATTTTGTCCCTTAAATTTAGAAGTCATGATTTCAGAGGGTACATACTAAAAGAATGTTTTTTAGTTAGAAACTTAAATGTTTCACAACCTTTGAATTAGTGGTATGTAAGTAATTCATATAGTCAAAGGCATTTATTTAAACTTGAAATTAAGGAAATTTATAATTCTTTATTCAAATTTTTACTAATAATACAAAAATTAATTGAAAATAATTCGCTCTAAGCGTTTACTTGAAAACATATCAACTAAAACCATTTTTTCCACGTGGATATTAAAAACATTGATGATATCGAGTCTCTTTCACTATAATCAACAATTATAATTTTTTTTTAAATGACAGGTGTATTTTAAGTCATCTTTTCATTCTTCTTTCTATTTTAATTCATCCACTTTTCATCTAGCTCTCCTGAGACTTTTTAACTCCTTTTCAAGCTATATTTTTATTAAAATTTACTTCAACTACAACTGAAATAAAAGTTTTTATGTCGTCATTAGTGTTCTCAGTTCGTAATTTTTCCTCGAATTCTAAATATTTTTTATTTGAACTTTTACATTGATTTTATCTCATACAAACAATTCATTTTCGTTTCTATTATTTTCTGTGAGCGTAGTATAAATTAGGTTTAGATATTGCAAGAGTGTGTAATGTATATCAGAAATCAAAAGAATAGAAACTCTCGGACAATACAGAGGACAGAAAAAGAACCTTGAAGAAATGGAATCTTCTATAAATGAAAAGAAGCACTACACGAGTGTATAGTATATCATTGTCTTAAGGTATCCGACTACTTGCGACAACTTTTAAAAAAAAAATAGAGAAATGAAGATTTTTTTTTTGTGGTTTTTAGATTTAGTGCATTTTAAGAAAAATTTGATTAAACTAAGAAGATAAAAAAGGAATGATTATTACTAAAAGAGGAAAAAATTGGAAAACAAATAACAAAAATAAATAAATAAAGGAATGAATAAATAAAGGGAGCCCATTTTGTACCAAAAGTTTAAAACAAATTTTCAGTATTTCAATTCTGATGTGTTACTATATGGTACTCATTTTAAATGACCTTCAGGGTAAGAGACATTTTTATTTTTACAAAAACTAGAGTACTTTATCTTAAATATTATATAAAATTGCTTAAAAAAACAGTGATTATATTCACATAAGGGACTGTAAATTTTGTAATAAAACAGTGATTGATAAATCTAAATGTTAAAACAATTCTACTATTATACAGAACTTACAGGAAAAAAATTGAGTAAATTATGTTCAAAACTTTTTTAGCAATCGCTGACCCGATTTGATTGTTTTAAAAAAATCACGTTTCGAGTAAAACGCGTTTTAACGTATGACATCTTGCTTAAAATAATGGCATCTGCTTTTACTAAAACACTTGTAGTGTTTGTTCTAGTAAACGGAAAATGATAAACTTGGTATTTTTATAAAGCTAATGTGGCCCATAAAATAAAATCATAAATAAATTTGCCAATTTTTTGGCAAAATTCACCTTTTTAGGGTAGTCGGATACCTTAAGAAAATTTGAGTTCTGTATCCTGTACATCAAGGATTGTTTTTCGACAAAAAATTTCCATTGCTCTTAAAGAACTTTCTTGCTCTCTGTGACTGATTCCATAAAATCCTCAAAACCAGTTCTACGGAACAACACATGTTTCTTTCCTACTTTTTATTTTTTTTAAAAAAATTTCCTAAATAGTGTAGCAACTTGAATATTTTTATTTTTTCGTTCAAT
Organism: Trichonephila clavata; assembly: GCA_019973975.1. Classification (NCBI taxonomy): domain Eukaryota; kingdom Metazoa; phylum Arthropoda; class Arachnida; order Araneae; family Nephilidae; genus Trichonephila; species Trichonephila clavata. Next base: position 23,090 of record BMAO01007701.1, on the reverse strand, counting down.
ATCATCGATTGAAAGATCCACAAGAGTAAAAGGATGCAATTTTTAAAATACAAAACAACAAGTAGAAAGTTCTGCTTTACTTTTTAAAAGAGAAATTTGTTACATGACATGAAAATTTCCAAGGGAATAAAACATTTAAGATTCTTTCACAAGTTTAAGAATCTACATTTTAAAAACTTCAGAAAATAGTTTGGTACTGAATTTTCCAATAATGTTTTGCCTGAAGAGATCATTTATTCTTTTCAATAATTTAATCAACAGAGCGAGTGAAGCTCCTTTATTTTTTTACAAAAGCCTTTAATTTTAGTCCCAGAAGTAAACAAATCTCGGTCTTTTAATTCATCAATTCAAAAGATGTCACTGTCAGGAGACCAAAATTTTAAATGAAAAAGAACTATAATAAAAAAGTTAATTTTACCTTTAAGCATGTCTTAATTATACAAAAACGAAATTTCAAGGAAAACAAAAAGCACTTAATTTAGAATACAGTGATTTCTTTAATCTTTTCATCGCTAAAATGAAAATCTAATTTGCAGTGAAATCTCAAAAGCACTCCGAGGAGTTTTAAACTAAAAAGATAGCTGACTTTACTCAATACTAAATAAAATATTTGACTCTTTTCCTAAGGGACAGTTAAATTTAAGATTTTTCAATTTATAAAGTTAAATTACCCTTCTAGATCACATAAAGAATGATTTTACATGGTGTGTGAAAAAAAAAGGAAATTCTATGAAAATTTCCTTTGTTTCACGTTTACTGATTGGAGTTTTCTCATTACAGTTGGGTGGTTTGTTTTCTTTTATTTTACTAGTTGGTTTCAAAACACGAAGTGTGGAGTGGCAAAAATGTCAAACTTCCTCCTCTTAAATTTGTTTTACGTTCTAGGCATATAATGGAAGTCTTTGCAGTAGAATTCGTATTTTTACGTTTACAGTAATTGGATTTTGATCAACAATCACTACGGTTTTATTTTTATTTAACTCTGTCTTTTTATTTTTTTTATTTTAACTGTTAAAAAGCCTAATATTTCTGTTCTTTTAAGTATTTTATTTTTGCTTTATTTGTATACCTTTTTCTACTATTAATACCTTTTTCTATTATAAAATACTTCTGATACGATTTTTCGTGGAATCGGTTATCAGAAGTATTTTATTTTGCTCAAGTGTATTATTTATGATGCCATTTTTTTCATCGACTACCGATAGCTATCATTGAAGGGACAAGAAAATTCAGCTTTGCTTTATATCCCTATTTGAAAACTAGCAATTGCCTCATGATATGTATCAACAAATATATAGATTAAAGCATTTGATTTAAATTTTTAGAGAGCATTTTATTTAAAATTTAGAGAAAAATTTGCCTGACTGTTTAGCTGGAGCCTCTGTCTAATGTAACCAGTATTTTTTTTTCATTTCTTTCACTTCAATAAGTTCAGTGTTTTTGTGTTCAATTGGTTTATGGGGAGAGGGATGGCTCAGTCTTTCATCTATATTAATAGTGTTGTAACAGAATAATATCAACCATCACACATTGCCAAACTACGTACAAGACATTTCAAAAGGGAGGGGATATCCTCTGATGACCAAAGAAGTCACAATACTTGTCCTACATGTTCTGACATTCAACTTTCTCCTAATCATATTTTTAATTATCCTTATGTATTGGTTTAACTCCACAACATAGACCTAAACCCTACAGACCATCAAATGCCTTATTCGCCAAAGGTCTTCGACATAGCAAGCGCCTTTTTGGACGCCTTCGGCCTCATTTGATTTCTCTTCACTGCTTGGACAAGACAACAATATCAATAGTGCTGTGATTAACTGAAGTGCTCTCTGTGTTGTTGCAGAAGGAATTGACATGCATCGTAAAACAAGTAAATATTGAATTAAAATCAGACTATCTACAGGATATATACACGATTTCAACAGTCGAACTGCAAACAAATATCAAATTTTCTTTTCTTAGATGGCTTTAACAAAGTCTCAATGAGCCTTTGCAAGCAACTTTTTGACTGAAATTACAAGCGCTCTAATCCAGTCTGCATAAAACCCTGAGCAACCAGTTGTGTACTGTTGCTCTTTCTTATTTCAGACTTGCATATATTCACAGTTCCACCACAGGGCAAGATTCTCAACTCAGTCAAAAGGAACCCTAGAGATTCGAAAGGTGAAATGCTTTTGAGAATTAGCTAGTTTTTTCTCGAATATCTTCATATAATTAAGCGCAGGAAGTATGGAAAAGAAACTCCGATTCCTCTGTAAAAATAAATAAATAAATAAATGTACTACTTCTATTAAAACTGGTCTTTTTAAAACTTAACTTCTGATTAAAAATTACGAGATTTAGTTCCCAGTGCCACTTTTTTCTATGTGCTTGCGATGTTGGGGAAGAAAAGGCACAAATAAGCAAATTTTTCTCAGAAATAAATAAATCCATTGCTAACACACTGTCAAGATTTTTTTCCTACATTCCAAAGCCCTCAGAATAGTTATAATAATAGCCGCCGAAGAAAAAAATCGTATTTTGAAGAACAGATACATACGTCGAGGCACATGACACACCAGTGGAGCGAGACGGATATATACGCCGGTTTCACTTAAGAGGATAATAGCACTTTTCAGTCATCAAAGGATGTTATTGTTTCAACTACCAATAAATTCGTCAGCTAATTACTATTCGGTAGTGCTTTCAGTGGTGCAATTCTCGCTTGATTTCACCAACAATTAACTTAATTTTAAAAGCATATCATATCAATAAAAATTACTTCTAATTTTTCATTTGGTTGTAGAATTTCTTTAAATGTCACACATTCGTTATTTAAACTATTCTTCATAAAGTATTGCAATTTTTTTTAGTGATTGAATATGTCTTAATTCAAAGACGAAAAATATAATTCAAACTCGGTTGACGATTTTTCACCTTATTGAGTACTAACTATTAGAATTCAAAATATCCAATGCTGTTGATTTGTTCTATGTAAACTAATATGATGTGAATGATATTTGATTATTTTGATATATAAGCTCAATTACGATGATTATTAAGAAGAAAACTGCCATAGAGTTTGGATGTGTTTTTACCGTAAAATCTAGCGTATAACAACACTCCATTCTAACACAAGAAATAAGACCGAAATTTATGGTTGCGAATTATACACTACACAGGGTATAAAATTGAGAGCTTTAAAAATAAAAATAAAAGAATTGAGCATAGAAAAAAATTAGACACACATATATCGAAATATTGTTTATTTAAAATAAATTATATTCTTTTTAGAAGCATGTTATTTTTTTTTCTAAAGCTTGGAATAATACCTCGAATAAATGGCTACAAAATATAAGAGCATTGCGCAAGTGCACGATTCAGGTTTCTTCGTAAAAAAGGGGATGCGCGGTATACGAATATACCTAAAAATTCAAAATTGCAGCTTGACAATATAGGGGCGTGTTATATGGAGTGCGCGTTATACGCCGGATTTTAAGGTACGTTTTTGATATAATCCAACTAATTTCATTTATGTAGAGTCAAAGCGAGAAAGCAGGAAAGGAAATAGAGAAATCATTTCCAAAAATTAAGAATCTAATTATGCACTTTCATTTAAGAGATATTCGTGAAAGACCGCAATACTTCTACAAGGGGTGATCAAATGAAAAGGTACGAAACGACATAAAAATGAAACAGTTAAATATTTGCATATTCCGCCAAGGGAGAATGTAGCGAGACATCTCGGGATGCCATTGGAGACTCTGACTGGGATCGGATCATGCGCGGGTGCCCGCATGCGCAGGAGAGAGCAAAGGATCTTATAAAAAGCGGAGTCCAAATGATGCGAGCACAGAATTACTCGAGCACAGAAAAAGCATTAACTCCGATGTGTACTGTGAGACACTCCGACGCCTACACAGGTCCATCAAGAACAAAAGACCGGGCTGCTCACGGAGGGTGTGGTTCTGCTCCATGATAACGCGTGTCCACACGTCTCCAGTGTCACACAAATTGAACTGGACAAGTTCCAATGGGAGACGTTGGACCCTCCGTCCTGCAGTCCGGACATGTCACCCTGCGATTTCCATGTGGTTGGTCCACTGAAGAAACACCTGAAAGGAAAGCGCTTCAACTCGGACGACGTACTCAAGGGCACTGTGAAGGACTGGGTCTCGTCACAGCCACAGGAATTCTGCGGCTTGTTCATCAGTGGGATCGTTGTGCTCAGGCCTATGGTGTATATTTTGAATAAAGTCTATATTTGTACCCACCGTGTCGTTTCGTACCTTTTCATTTGATCACTCCTTGTAACATTTTATATATTGAGAAAAAGTTATTTTACTCTTTTTTTCTTTTCCTTTTTTCTTAATATTATCATCAATTTCATGTAATTATGAATAAAACAAATTATTTTTATGTACTTTATTACCTTTATCTGTTATTCTAAGAGGATCTTTGAAGTATAATGATATGTATATACCGGTATACCGGAGAATACAATAATGCATTTTAAATTCTGAAATTTAAAAAAAAAATGGTTCTTTGCATTTTTTAGTAAGCATTAGACGGAGTTTTCTTACAAAATATTTATTTTTGCTCATGATTAGGTTAAGTTAAATGATTTTATTGGGACTTTTATAGTGTAATACATAGTACAAAAATTTAATCGCATCGAGAATACTTCCCTTTTTAATATATTTACTTAAATCAACTATTTCCCAATAACTTCGGAAGAACTGAAATTTTATCTGGATTAAAAGAGCAACAGACATTACAGAAGAAATCGAAGAACACCTAAACAAATAAACTTCTACTTTTAGGGTACTAAAAAAGTGTAAGAACATAATCCAGAGATAACTGTCCGTTCCCTTTCTTCATTTGTGACACAGCCTCTCTTACTCTATTTTGTTCTAGACACAGAAATTACTTACTCGAGAATATTTTTTTTGCCATAGCTAGCACCTCATTTCTTTCTTTCTTTATCTTATGCTTGGAAAATTTTTATTTTAAAAATAGGGGGTAAGATCTCTCTCATTTGTGTACTTAATGCATCATTATTTTCCTTACTGCAGTAGCTGTTGCCACTGTACATAGTAATTCATAAAGGATTATACACTTTTCTGCTGTGGCGTAACAGAGAACATTAGGGCAACCATCAACCCTCCCTTGCAAAGTCAGGTTTTGGTCCCCAAATTGGATCTAACAAAGGATTGGAAAACCATATATACTTGGTGTCAGTCAGGCATTGGGTCCCCAAGAATCCTGCCCCCCCCCCGCGATGTGGGGGTTTCGGGGATGTTACGCCACTGCTTTTTCCGAGGATGCAAAGCATTAACAGTCAAATACACGCACTATTTCAACGAACCATAAAGTTAGATGTACTCTTAAAGTGTGTGTCTCACTCTTGAAGAAAGTGACGCAAGCAATAGCCATAGTGCAACACGTGCGAGATTTCACTAGTGTAAGTGTGTTCTGCACAATGTCAAAGAATGTATTCGACCTCTTCTTTTTCACGAGCAAACTGTCATGTGAGCCATTTTTTTGGATATCTTCTCTTTGGTTCTTGGAACTGTTACCTGCCTGAGATTACCTCGATGAACATCTCCTCTTCCGATGGATTGGATGAGCCACGGACTACAACATACCAATTACCCAATTGACATCCATAAGTTTTGAATTAAAATCTTGTGATTTCTTCCAGTGGTGATACGTAAGGGTCAATCAATCCCCCCCCCTTCTACTGATTTAGCGGGGCTGAAACAGCGTATAAAACCGTTTCTCGATGGACTCTATTCAGATACCTTAAGACGGCTCTGGGCAGAAATGGATTACCTGCTCGATGTGTCTCGTGAGACTGGGTTCACACACAGAACATCTGTGACTCTCTCTAACAAAACTCGAAACAATCCCATACAGTTATATTACAAATAACGAAAAATATATTGCATTGTTCTGAATTTACAGTGCGTTGGAAATTAAGACTAAGATTATTTTCTTTGCGCTTTTATCAAAGAATATAATCTTATTTTGGATGGACGGATATATACGTCCGGGTCACACAACACACACCGGTTGAAGAAGACCGGTATATACACCAGGAACATTTTAAAAAGTTAATAATAATGGAAAGTAAATCAAATATGTCGGGTTGGATCATCATTTTATGCACTTAAACAAATTAATGATAGACTATTGAGATAAAATATTTGTTCTAAGAATTAACATGCTATTATTTTTCAACGGATCTTCTATGAAAGCGAGTTTGACGCTGTGCGAGGTTTGTATGATTCATTCAACTGATTTGTAGATCAAGATATGAAAATAACGAATTTCTCTTAGTGTTGTATGGTATTTGGAGAATTGGTACATGTATTGAGTCTTTAATATTCGGTATGCAGAGAGTGAAGTCCGTAGTTTTAATTTATCATTAATGCAAGGAGAGAAACATTTGTAATGCAATTTTTCATTCGTTTTATTAAATATAACATATGTAGTTAGCTGTAATTTGAAAAGTACTGACATTTATTCTTTGGTTGTACGCTTGTTTAAAGAAAAACTGACAAGAATGTACTGTAATGCAGACACTGAGTCTTCAAACGCACTAATCATTTTGTTTGAAGCACTCTGTACAAATTCAATGACGAGAAACATTGAAACAAACCAGAATTTAACTGTGATGCTTCTCAAAATTCTTTTTCTAAAAAGATTCCTATTTGTTCTCGCAGTGCTAAAATAATCATCAATGCTAGAGTGAAGGCTCATCTTAGAGAGATAAATGAGAACCTTATGAGGGGAAAGATTTGAGGTCCCATTATCGAAAACTGAGGTTTTTGCAACTTGCCTAGAGAAGTCAATGTTATAAACTTTAGAGCTAAAACTGAACATGACTACCTCTCAAAGCACCTGTACAGATTAAAGTTTAATAGATTACCCAACTTTATCTCTCTGTAATGGTCGTGACATGTATGGATACCATATGTTCTGTTGTTGTTTGTTTGTGTCATTCATATTCTGGACTTCGCGAAGTAGAAGTGGATAATGCTGTTAAAAATCATTCTAGCTTTCATTATCTTTCTAAACTGTATCAGGCTGCCCCATCATAGACTGGTACAGATTTTAAGAAAAAGTACGAAGAATGCATTAAAACTTTTTTGTTGATTAAATAGCTATAGTAGTCTCTTAAACTTCGAATATTTGCACCCAACTTTTGGTCATAATTTTCTTTGTGCCTCCCACACCTCTCATCCAAACATAACAATGTATTGAATTCAATAATAATGTACTTTGACGTAAAGACACAATATGACTTTAATTATAAACTGTACAATTTATCAAGATAAGTATTACATTTTTTATGTATGACAAGCACTGGTAATCGTTTTAACTTGTTCTTAACATGGTATTGTTAAAGAACTATCAATTATGATGTGCAGTACTGATATATTTATAATTACAATATATCCTTATAAATATGCGTATTTTATATTTGTATTATGTCAGAATGTATTTTGATTTGTTTTCTTTGAGTAAATTAATATTTTTATAAATAATGTTTTATTTCCTGTTTTTCGATATTCTCGCGCCTCCTCGTTGTGTTATCACGCTTCTTAGTGGGCGTGTCCCACAGTTTGAAAGACGGTGGCTTATATACAAACATATATATATTATTCTTAAGAAAAAAATATTTAGTCCGAATGCTTTTTACTCTATTATGAAGGCATGTAACGCATCATAACATATTATTGCTGCATACAATTTCTTGTCTTTTGTTATTCTATAATGTGAATCCCCCCCCATTTTTTTTTTTCAAAATTATTATTCATTAACCCTAAATAATTTCATGATACTGGCTAATTTGCTTATGTATATTTTAAAATATTTTGTAGTCACAGAATGTTACCTAAACATCAAATTCATTCTCTCTTTCAAGGATGAAATCAAGTATGTAGTAATCATTAATGAAATCCAAAGTATGTAACGTAAATTCCAGTCCTAATTCAAATAAATATTTTGTTCATTTCAAAAAGGAATGGAAGGGAGGGAGTCTTAAACTTTAATACGGTATTTACTTAGTTTCCGTTCTATTGTTTAATCTTTTAAATAGCTTGTATTTCAGGCGAATTCTTCAAGTTGTGAGAATTCATGTGAAAGGAAATACTTCATAATATTGATTCAAAATGATATATTTTACCTGCTTATTTCTTCAGAAGCCAACTGTAAATAAAGCATAACTGTGATTACTTTTCCATTAAAAATAATTTTAATTCTTGAATGTTATTTTAAAATGAACAAGCAAAGAAAAATTCCTAGTAGACTCATTTCTTAAAAAAATAAATATCACTATTATTCAAGTAATTTGAGTAAAATTTTAATACGTTGTTTATAATACCATTGACGATCAAAATGTCTTGCTTTATAGATAAAAGCATGGTAAGAACAACTTATTAAATTTCGTCAACTAAAGCTTTAATTTCCCAAGATTCTTTCAAAACAATCAAAATTATTTTTAATTTATTTTCCATTCAATAATTTTAACTGAAATTTCTCTTGAGACCATTGATTTAATTAAAAGAAACAGCAAGAAAAATAATTATTAATTTAAAAGGGAATTTGATAGGAGGAGTGTAATATGTAAAGACAAATAAGCTATTTAATTTTAAAGTTTTTTTTTTAAATCTCAAAAGTTTAAAGCTAATTTTACCGACATCTCTTGCTAACAATAGAATTTCTACCAAAGTGATCGCTTATTCTTTCCAGAAATATAATCAAAAGAATGAACAGACTTCATTGTGTAAAAATATTTACTCTAATCCCAGGAGTAAAAAAGATTCGGTATTTCCAATTCATCAATTTAAACGAAAATGGCTGAAATAAACGAAAAAATAAAAGTTTATAAAAGACTATGGTCTGTATTTTCAGCAAATTTTTACTTATTTCACCTTTTACACATAATCGTCTGTCTATCAGTAGTTTCTTTTTCTTTTTGGAATCATAGCACTAAGGTTGAATGAAAAAATAACAGCCAAAAGGTTTTTTTCCCGTTGCTATAATAGAATTCTTGTAATCGAATTTACTTTTTACTGTAATAGAATTTTAGCAAACAATCGTTTAGTTTTAGACTTCTAATATTGCTTTTTAAGACCATCTTTATTTTTTTAACTGAAATTCGAAAACCTTTTGTTCTTCTTCGCTGAATTGATTCTTCTGTTCATTCTCCTGGGAAAGCAATTTTTAGAGTAGAGGGTATCTAATCTGAAAGATCTGTTACTTTATCGATTACCAATAGCTGCAATTATCCGTGAGACAAAATGTGTACAAATCTTTATTTTACTACCGATATTTATATTCCTATTTGCAGAGCTTCGCATTTCCTTCAGAAATGCCTCATGAGATACCACTCGAGCAAAATTTATGATTATCTTTTAAGAATCTTAGAGCTCTTTTCCCTCGTTCTGTTTGGGTGTTATTTTATTTTCTTGCTTATCTGCTAAAGAAAAGTTCATTCAACTCATTGTTTTTATATTTGATTCATTATGGTGTCTGTTCATTTTTTCCTTTAAGACTGCGTTTCTTCAAGTGTTTTTTCTTTCTTTTATTTCTGAATAACTAAGCGTGTGAACTGTAAAAACCAAATTCCCCTCTTTCAATTCGAACGGAAAATATCCATTACAAAGAAAAGTGGAATTTCTTTTTAAAAAGTTTTTTGATCGGAAATGTATATATATACAGGGTGTCCCGTAAATTTTTGCTATTAACTTTTAGGGTAAGTTAGGCACATTGTATGGATTAAAACATACAGAGGAACCCATGCCCGAGAATGTCAGGGTTAAGTGGCAGTAGATGTAGAAAAAGGGAAGGAAACATGGAGTAATTAACTTGGAATAATGAATACAAAAGGAGTGCGAAATGAATACAGTTTGAAAGTAACAACAGTTGCTTGAAGTTTGCACCATCAGAAAATAACCACGTCTGACACCGACGGGAAATTGATTACCAGACATGTTCGAACGCACATTATGTGTTTGTTTGATTGTAGTAATAGTGTTGTCCCGATATATATTCTAGGCTTAGCAGAATCACGTTACATGACACATTTGATGGCTCCTCACAGAAGTAATTGAAGACTTAATAAATACGGTAAACGTAGGGGGCAGAAAACCAACCCAACACTCCTAATCAAACGATGTAGCAATGAACTGCTCAGATGAATACGAAAAGCCAGTCTGAAAAGAACAAATCATCCATCATCTTTGAACCACATGTTAGACTCACATTTGGTAGAAAATCCAGAAGGAAACGTTCTTGCACCATATGGCGTCGCCCACCGTAGAGGTTTTCATGGGCTTATAAAGGCTATTTATGGGGAATGAATATACTATTCCTATTCAGCCTGTCCTGATCAGTGAACAATGCATGTTGAGAAACTCATATCACAGGTACTGCTTTCTTGCAGAAACTAATGTGGGAGACGCACACGTTCAAGATGATTAGGAGTATAAACTCATGGAGAAAAAATAGACATACTCAAATATGAGCACATAGACATACTCATTTTGAAATGAGTATGTTTATATCAGATTTAAACGCATGCCTTTATTGGATATGAAACATTACATGCTCTCAAAACCGCAAAAAGTTTTTATATATCACAATCAAACAAATTAAAAAAGATATTTAGGATTACAAAAGTTATTTTAATATGCCTTTTACATATTTTAAAAATTGGCATTCAACAACAAATTTAGTTTTCTAAATCTTCGGATTTTTTGTATCTACACGTATAAGAACATATGAGTATTAAGATGAGTGCTAGATTATGTTTTGATTTTACTTAACTTTGAATTTCTCTTATTCGTGTAAAACTGAAAATATAATTGTCTTGTTATTGGTATAAGATCATAATAGGAGTTGACCTTTGATTCGTGGTGAAAGTATTAATTATAATCTATATATGATTGATGGGCCAATTTAGCGATATATTAAATGTGATAAATGCTTACTTTATTTCGGCATATTATTTAAAAAACAGTGTTATAAATTTAATGCAATTTACTTTATTCATAGTAAGTCACATTGTTTGGTTTATTAAGGTCAAAAACTCAACTCAACTGTAAGCAACATTCTTTTGAAACTCACCTACAGCAATACGTAATAGATCACAACACAATTGAAAAACTCTATCTATGTCATGATACATATACAACTACTAAAACCCCATTTAAAATTCTGCTTTGATAGGTCGTCAACCAATAACCATTATGTTACATGAAGAAAACTATTGTTTTGCAGTAGAATATGCTTGTAACATTAACAAGTTTGAAAATGCAATATGGTTTTCCCAATTGACTGAATATGATATTATGTTTTTATCAATTAGCACTGTTAGTAGAAGGTGCCTTGAATGTAGGAATAAATACATTTGTTGACAACCCATTGTATCTAAATCAATACTAAATAGGATTTATTGAAATTTGACTACCTTTTCAAAACCCAAAAAATCCATTTTATTTCTTCGTGTTATATATTTTTGCCCCCAAAGCACTTATTTATAGACAAATAATAAAGTAAGTATTCTTTGCTAGTTTGGAATAATATTAGTTTTATTTTTATATTGAATATATAAACGTGGATTGCATGTCTTCTAAAAAGGAAGTTAACAAAATAAATTTTTGTTGACAAATATTAATCTTTTTAGGAGACTAATCCCTTGTAAATTTTAAAGAACTTTTTTAGCTTACTAATAAATTTATGGAAAATGTCTTAAAAATTCCCATAAAGAAATTATTTAAAAGAGTTTCAACAATTTCAATACACTTATTTTTTATCATTCCTTTCACTCTCATTTTCGAATATTGAAAGAATCAAAATTTACAGAACAGAAATTACAGAATCAATAAAATTAGTTAAAATTAACGTAATCTATTTCAAGAATGTTTTTTAATTTTCAGTTTTAGACATTACGAATAAAAATTAAATCTATTTAAATACTAATATTTAATGGATATTTTGGCTTATTAATAACTGACCTGCATAATTTAAATTAGATTAATCGTATAACAGGCTATACGATTAATCTAAACTAATATAACAGACAGGTTATACTTTCATTAACATAATGCTTTGCTTCAATTGAAAACAATTGTGATATTTCTAAAAATATTATTAAATTGATGTTTTTTATAAGAATAAAGAGACAAGCCCTATCAAAGTAAGTTTTAATTCACAATAAATTGATCTTCTGGTTTATGATATACCTTTAATGTGACCATTGGGTTTTGTTTATTTGAATGAAAATAAATGAGATATAAATCAGATTCTTGATATTTAACCCGACTAAAATATATATTTTACAATCTTACTCGTTAAAGAAGTTAAAGAAAGATTAGATACTTGTATATTACCACAACAATGACAACATTCAAGATAACTCGCCAAGTTGACGACTTAGATTTTGCGTGTGTCGTTCACACTGAATTGACAACCACATGCCCTTTGTTTCATAAAATGTCACCAATATGGTTGCAATAAAATGTAAGTACCAAAAATTAATACAGCCTGTCTGCAAAAACTCCTATATGGAGATGTGTTGTACACGAGTAGAAAAACACAAGAAACCTGTGTACTTACGAACTTTCGAACTTATATGAAACGAAGCGCCTAGTTGCACTAGCTCGCATTTCGGAATAAAACTAGTAAGAAATTATAACAATTGCTATCAAGCACCTCACGCTTTTACGTGCAGTTATTATTTCCCCCCTTTTCCCTACATTCCATGTTCCATATTTTTTCTGTTTTTTTTCCCGGCATTTCTAAATACTCTATTTCTTTAAATCCTGGTTCTCATATTTTTCTAATTGGTTTTCTACAAAAAAGTACTTACGGTTTTTGCTACTTTAAAATTAATGCAATTCCTTATTTGCCAGGAATAAGTCATTTTTTAAAAAAAAAAATATTTCCATGTTGAATCTACGAATTAACTAATCTACGAGTTTCACATGTCTTGCGCCTTCTGCCGAAGACCATTTGATTCAAATAGTAGTCCATGTCGTCATATTCAAAATAGTCATAAGAAGGTAACATAGCACTTGCTAAATTTTGTAGACAGTTATTTAGAAAACTGTGTAATTATGAACAACATTTGCAGAGATTTTACTCTAATGAGGAAACTTTAAGATTCTTCTCAGAACCAGCAATCTATAAATTCTTCAGTCAATAATTTAGATGACTCACGTATCCTAAAATGCAATTTATTTGAAACAACACTGTTTGAAAGGCATTTGCACTCATGTTTAGTAACTTCAAGACATGTTGTTAATTTGATAAAAATAAAAATAATCTGTTTAATTATGTACCTTTACACATTAGAACTTCCTATCATTAAAAACATAATTCAATGTGTATTACATTAAAACATAAGCTATGCTTTAGAAAAAAGAATGTAGTTGACTATAATAAAGATTATAGATAGTGTTTAAAAAGCTCAATAAAAAAATCATTCTTATGGATGAAAGCATGTTGTTTCAAAAACCACACTTATTTTATTGTTCAAGTACATAAGCATATGGTTGCTAATTAAGCGCGTACGACACATGCGAAATCGGGGCTGCCAACTTGGCGAATTATCTTTAACGTTGATACTTTTGCGATAATACGTAAATAACTTTTTGTTACCCACAGTAACTGCAAAAAAGAATTTTGATTTACGTGGTAAGTGGTAAAAATTTCATAAAATATAAATTGAATGATTTGTAAGTTGAAGAAAATGTGCAATTTGAAACTTAGGAATCACATATTTAGATGTCTTAAAATTTGAGTTGATATATATATTTCTGTTAAAAATTCAAATTAGATACACCAGTACCGAAGACAAATGCTATGCATAATCATTTTATTGTTTCAAACTCGTATTTGACACAGCAACAGCTTCAAAAATGAATGCAATACATCATTATTATACTGTGATCTCTTTTACTTAAATATAGTAGTAAATCTAGGTTTCACTCATACGATATTCAAATTTATGTTATTTCAATTTTATCCGATTTTTTTGTATCCATAGCATTTTTTTAGTGTCTGCTCTATACTGACTTATCATAAAATCAATTTAATTAAAAGTTTGATTTTTACTTGATTCTAGTATGAAAAATTTTCGGTACTTAATTTTTAAAATTGAACATAAAAACGGGATATCTGAATAATGCGTTCTTTGAATGACACTATTGATTTTCGTACTTTTTTACTTTAAACATCAAATACAATTTACATATTTTTTTCTTCAAAAAAGCCAAGTTTCCTATATGAAATTAAAATCATAGGTTCGTGTAAAAAATTATATTAATTATTTTTTAATAAAGAATGAGTATACCTCTAATTTTAATGCATTGTAAACATCAAAATTATATCCCGTACCTCTATCTATCAATACAAGGTGGGGCAAATTAAAGTGCCCCTGACGATTGGATACTATTGGGTGTGAAAGTGTAACGCGCATATCATGTGATCGAAATTATTCAAATCTTAGTGCAAATATAGCTGGTCACTCAGATCACCTAATCTGTCAGTGGGCGACTACGTCTTGTGGAAAACAAGTCTAAGTTCCGTATTAACCCTCATAGTTTTCAAGAACTGCAGCAGAACATTTCTGGTGAGATTGCAGCAGTTCCAATAGTCTAGATTCCCTCTGCCTTCCACATCTTTCTGACCGAGGCCCAAAGATGCCAAGAGGTGCATAGGGGTCGTTTTTAACATCTGCTATATGCAGGTTAGCGAACTGTCTCGTTTCCTTTGTTTTTTTCTTTGTAACATTGAACTCTGATATCCGGGCCCGTTTTATTTAGCCCACACGGTATTTTAAAGAAACGTATACAAAATTAAAATAAGGTATAAATAAATGAAATTTAAGTCACATATACGTACTTGAAAAGCAATTAAACCTCATTTTCATTCGCAATCAGCGATATTATATCATTTAAAATAAAAGAAGGGGGGGAGCAAAATGCTTGTAAAATTATTAATTCATCAGTGAAGCACGGTATATTTACAGCTATCATTCCTTAACTGTTAAATGACATCCAGATAGCGCTACTAGTTATTTTGGAGTATTTCATAGAGTTCAACATAGCTAGACACCAGGAATTGCCTTTTTAATTTGTAAGATGCTGTGCATGTTTTCTAAAATCAGTTTTGAGTATACTTTGTGTCCTCTGTTGTGTTGTGGAACTTAAAGATTATTAAATATTGATTATTCCAATATTATCACACACAGACTTTATTATTTTACTCAAAAATAATAAAGAGGGGGAAGACAGCAGTAGTTTTTTAAACCAAGGTTTTCTACACATCTCTTGTGTAATATATAACTAGTAAAACAGTGACATTTCATTTAAAAATAATAAATATTAAAGATATCAGACTCCAAATACTAAAGAAAAGCAAACTTAGAAACACATATGCCATTTCTTTTCTGAAAACAAATTATGACATTTTGAACAAATGAAGAAGCTAAAAATACGCGAATACGCATACACACAAATATATATATATATATATATATACTCATGTTGCAAGCACTGCATTCACATCTATCCATTTAATTGGATCGGAAAGACCCAAAACAAGCTATTAAAAAATGTACTTATCTGTCTCGGTAATTGAATGTGACAGCCATTAAGCTAAATGTACACCTCCATTACAGTTAGTATCCATTGTGATCATTCATCAATGCAAAACAATGTTTATTCAGAAGAAAATGAATGGCATATACGAATTTGAAATTGAAAATAAATATTTATTTTTTTTCAGGTTAAGCAAAATTTTGAGGAACAGTGGTTTGTGAAACAAATTTATTTTTCAAAAATTTATACAGTTAATAAAATAACGCTAAGATTCCAGAAATATATATTTTGTGTTTTGCACATAAAGTTATACACGGATGTATTTATTAAATGTTCCTTAAAGGGACTTGACAACTTTCAACAGTCGAAAATCGATGAAAATATCGATTTTTCAATTTTTACTTTAAAATATAGTTCGATACATGTGGTATATAATTGTGAGAAGTTTTGAAACGATCTGAGAATTTTAAATATAGTAAAATTTATTTTAATAGTTTGATAACTTTGACAGATGTTTAAATGCCGCACCCACCTCAGAGTTTACACTTTTTTACGTGTGAATAAAATAAAAATAAAACACAAAATAAAATACATAAAAAACTACACAGAAGAAGAGGAACCTTTTAAGCTGTAACTGTAACTATCAGCCAAACTGTTTGTTTACATTAGCTTTGCCGATTTCACTCGCTGTGTGCTTTTTAGTTTGATTACTTTTTTTTATTTTATAGAAACCTAAAACAGCATTTTAATGCTATTTAAATCATAATTCATTCATTCTTTTAATTTTATTAGTTGTTATTACCGCTAATATACCTCTTAGGAAGCGTTCATTACGTGATTTGCAAATGAATGAAAAACGAAGGAGTAAATAGAATGTTGATTGTGAAGTGATTGAACATTCTGTAGTGTCAAATGTACGCATGGAAAAATTAAATATTGAGGTAAAAATGGATACTACTGCTGTTGGTCATTATATATTGGTGGGATTCAACCAAGTTTTACTTCTAAGTGCAAAGTGCCAATATTGTGAAAAATAAATTTTGAAACTGGAACCTAGAGCCAAGTTGTAATTTTCATATAATTTAAAATTATTGTGTAGCAACTGTGATGAAAACAAAACTGTTGGGAATACTTCTCAAAAGCCGGGACCAACCAGTCATGATGTGAATTTAAGAATAATTTAAGCTTTTTCTCATATTAGGAAATATTATTCAGCCATAGAAAAACTTTGTATGATGATGAATATTGATCCTTTTTCATCAACTAAAATGGGAAGTGTGCAAGACGGCTGGATAACGCATACACTCTGGCATCTAAAAACATATTTGTGGAAATCCACTGAGAGGTTAAAGATGCGTACAAGAATGAAGCTTCTAGTTCTGCTGAAATCACAGACCTAAGCGTTAGTTTTGATGGAATGTGGCTAACTCGTGGTCACACCTCATTCATCGGTATAGGGTGTGTTATAGATATGCTCACCAGATATGTCGTTGGCTTTGAAGTGATGAGTAAGGTGTGTCATCATTGTTATGTGGCAAAAAATAAGTTAGGCGAGTCAAGTGCTGAATTCAGCATATGGTATGGAGGACATAAAAGCGAATGTGATATAATCCATTTGGTTTATCTACATCAATGGAAATGGAAGCTGCATTAACTTTATGGAAAAGAGCCACATTACTCGGATTTCGTTATATCACAGTTTTATCCTATGGTGACTGTAAAACGTTTTATTACTTGGTTGAGAAAAAAATGTACGGACCTGACGTTGTGATAAAAAAATAAGAATGCATAAATCATCTCAGTAAGTGACTAGGAACAGCTTTGAGATCTACTGATAAATATTGTCGTGTTCAAGGTATTTCTTTAGGTGGTAAAGCTCATGGTAGGTTGAAAGAAGCCACAATCAAAAAATTTACTACTTACTACCAAAAGGCTATTTTGTGAAACACAGGGGATATGAAAGCTGTGAAAACAGCAACATATGCTACCTTGTTGCAAAGCATTTCTGCAGATGCTAAACCTCAGCATTCGAAGTGTCCTGCAGGAGTAAACTCTTGGTGTTTCTACCAATCTGCGATTGCTAATGGTGAAAAACCAAGTAATCATAAATTAAATGTAGGAACACCAATAAATGAAAAGTTTCTTCTAAAAATTCTCCCAATTTACCAAAAACTTGCATCTAATGAATTGTTAGAAAAATGTATTCGATGTAGAACACAAAATGCAAATGAAAGTTTACATAGCATGATTTGGGCAAAGTAGCTAAGATATTTTTTTTTGTAAATAAAAGACGTGTTAAGCGGGCAGTAACAGAAGCTGTCTGTGAATTCATTAAGGGTACGGTACGTACCATAGTAGAAACACAGAAAGCATTAGGTGTAGCTACTAGAGGTTCTTCCAAATAACTTGGTACTATCTTAGATTGTCGAAAACGACAATTCAGAAAACAACGTCAAAATGCCAGTGATAAACTGGCTGTTAAGTTTATTAAAAAGCAATATATAGAAAATAATTATTAGCTAAGCGAAGAGAAGGAATGGTTTATGACAGGCCAATTTTAAAACAAAACTGTTTTGAAAAAATAGTGCATTTTAGATTAAACATGTTTTACTTTGTTTTATATTACATACTGAATTAAATAGCAAATTAATTTTATAAAAGCTTTAAAATGTTCTATTGTTTTTTAAAAAATATTTTGTCATTCTAATAACGCAATACATATATATTTTATTTAGATTTAATAATATTAATACAAACTTTATTTCTATCATCAATTTAAGAGTCTAATTTTCTTAAAAACTGTTCGTACATAAAATTTCATTTTTCAAGTTTTAAGCAAAATATTACATATTTTATTTTTATGCGTTTTGACAATTTTATTTTTGTGTTTAAAATTATTTTAATTCATATATTTTGTATACCTTGAAATATTTATAAGATGCTTTCTTGAGCTACATTTCCTGTGATGATTCCACCAACATATTCAAAGCATGCAAATGTATTTTTGTTTTGTTAAGAGAAAATGAGTTATTTAAATCTGTTTTCTTAACATATATATTACTAAACGGGTTTATGAAAAATACTTCTCAAACAAATTCTGAGCAAACAGTTTGCTTAAACAAATTGGAACACACAACGTAAACAGTATAGTTTATTTATTTTTCATATATTTGATTAGAATAAATATTATTTTAGATGTAAAATGTTGCACCATTTAGTTTTTGAATATAAATTATTTATATTTTTGATTTTCTTAAAAAGGTGTAGTTTGTTTACATATAAATATACATATATACACTGCTAAAAAAACTTAGGGTAGCACAAGGATTTAACACAATTTCGCAAATATTTTTCTTCTAATAACTAACATAAAATAAAACATCCTACAGTATAAATTTTAGCAGGTAACAGAAGAAGAGAACTTCATATGCAAATCAGCGTACGGGGGGAGAAAACCCAGAAAAAGGGAATAAGTGCAGAAATTGTGATTTCATTGAATCAGCTGTTTTTCATTAACTAAATGGTGAAATTCAACCTTTCAGCTTTTTTTTTTAAAACATGGCATTGAAAATGTTACGGCAACGTGATCTGTTGGAATCCTTGGCTTAGAACATTATCGGGAGAACGGAATCCAGTTTAATACAAAGAATTCTAGAGGATGCTGTTAGAGTGGTAATAAATGTCATTGCTAAGACTGTAGAATTGATTCTAAGAAACACAGCATGTTTGACTTCGACCAGGACGAGGTCATCCATGGGTTACCACTGCAGATGATAACCTATATATCCTGTAAGCAACTCGTTAAAATAGAACAATACGATGTGGATGCAAATACACTTTCTTTTGGTAACAGGACGAAAGGTCTCAAGCCTAAAAATCCGGAATGTGCTTCACACGGGTGGTCTGCATGCATGTAGGTCAAAGGGGTGTATTAATTGACAAGTCATTGTATGGCCAGAAGAAAAAGGTTGCCAAAAATCGAGATTGGATGCAAAGTAATTGGAGGCCAGTGTTGCGCTTACGGATAAATTCAGATTCATTTTAGTGTGACACCAGATATGTTTTGTTATGGGGAGATAGGGGCACTCAAAATAGCTTTATATTAGTTCAAGATCATATTACAGACAAATAATACTTAAAATAACCCGATATTCTTTCAGGAAAAATTACATTACGGATTAGGTAGTTGGATGGTATTGAGTGGATATCATCAAAGGTGGATGTACCGACCTGCATATCATACGCAATGTCAATGTCACGACTGATCGGTAAGTAAACGAGATCCTAAAACCTCGTGTCATACCTTACGCAGCAACCATTGGTAATTTCTTTCTTTTAATGCTGGATAATGCTGAAAATCATGTGGCTCGTCTTGTTCAAAATTTTTTGAAGCTGAAACAATACAGCGAATGGAGTGGCCAGCATGTTTTCCTGACCTAAATCTTATCCAACATTCTTGGCACTCATTCGAACGAAATATTCAGCGAGTCCGTAGTCTTAGTTTAGACACGTGGATATTGCAATACTCGATGAGTGGAACAGTATTTCGCAAAGTCTCACCGTAATATCATCACATCCAAGCTAAACAGGTGTGAGGCAGTCTTAGAAGTTCGAAGGGTAGACTCCATAGTAAGCATCCTGCATCAATTGTAAACAATTAGTTTTTTATCATTTACATGTAACCAAATTATTGGTCTAAAATATCATCTCATGTTTTTATATCATTTCAAAGAATTAAAGCTTCCATACAATTTGTTTTGCTTCTGTGTTGAGATTTGTTGCCACTGTATCCATTTTATGACCATCCATGGCTATCGTGTAAGGGTTTCTTCAATTTCTTTACTTGCCTCCCCCCCCCCGTAATTTTTATGAGTAATGTATGTACACATAATAAAAAAAATATAGCTTTATATTTTTTTCACGAAATTTTGTTCCTAAGACAAATAAAAAATGTTACTGAAAAAATACTTATGAATATTGTAAATTTAAATTTGTTTATTTTATGTATAAACTCTTTGAGTTTAACTTTAATATATGCAATGCAGATTTAACTTGATTCAAATACTTTTTATTGAAGTGTTATGATGGCTATCATTTTTAAATCCAATATAGGATTTTAATTGATGCTGTGTGTTTTTTCTTCATCCAATAAAAGCATTTTAAACTATACATTGTGCTTTCTTATCCAATTCATTAGGTCTTACAACCTGAAATTATTCACTATATATATATATATATATATACCAGTATATATATATAGTACTGCTGTCCAAAAGTTAAGCATAATTGATAATTATGTGAATAAAGAAGAAATGTAAATCAGAATGGCGGGAAACCTGCTATGCGAGTGTAAAATGGTTATAAAATAAGGAAGCAAATCAAAAGAAAGATAATAATTAATTTTATTATCCAAAGTAGCAGTTTGAAAGAGAACTGAGCATAGCAAAGATTAACCCTTGAAAGAAAAAAATGAAAGAAACATTAAATAAAATACTGATGCTGCAGTTTAATTAGGCATG
Source organism: Trichonephila clavata (assembly GCA_019973975.1). NCBI lineage: Eukaryota > Metazoa > Arthropoda > Arachnida > Araneae > Nephilidae > Trichonephila > Trichonephila clavata. The sequence continues at coordinate 1,969 of BMAO01007701.1, read as the reverse complement.
TGGTCACCTCTGACAGCCAGGCACGCTGCACAGCGATTTACCATACTTGCTATGAGATGAAGAATAAGTTGTAGGCTCAAACAGTTCCACTTCTTGTAGAGCTTTTTCAGTTCTGTAACAGAGACTGGTGGGTGCGAAAGGGCTTGAATTTGTCTCTCGAGCATATTCCATACATGCTCGATAGGATTTAAAATAGAGGAGTTCGTAGGCCACGACATGCTCTGGATGTTTTCCGTTTCAAGGAAGTCATCAGTCAGCACCGCTCAGTGACATGGCACATTATCATCCATGAATATGGAGTCAGGACCGACAGCACCTCGAAACAAGCAAACATAAGGCTCAAGAACTTCGTCTCTGTATCTTTGAGCAGTCACAGACCCCGTGTCAAAGAAATGGAATTCTGTGCGGCCGTACATCATGATGTCTGCCCATACCATTACTCCCTTGATGGAAAATGATGTCTTTCCGTTATGTTTCTTGGTTCAAAACGTGTTCCACGTTCTCTCCATATCGTTACCCGCCGAGAATCACTACTCAGACTAAACCGGGACTCGTCACTGAACATCACATTTGCCCACTCTCCCACACTCCAATATTGATATTTCAAACTCCAGTTCAAACGAGTGGTTTATGCTCAGACGTAAATGGAATGCAAACTGCTGGTCTTCTGGCATTCAGGCCAGCATGATTGAGTCTCCTGTAAACAGTTTTTCTTGAAATTCGTATTCCTGTGGTGACTGTGAGTGCCGATCCAGTGCTCTGGCAGTACTGCCCCTCTGACGTCATGCACTTTTAACCATATATCGGTCTTGGCGAGGGGTTATGACTCTTGGTCGACCCAATACTGGTTGTCGGGTAACATCTCTGGTTCTTTGAAACCTCTGCCACAGTCTTGAGATCGCAGACTGTTTCACATTCAGAATTCGAGACACTTCGGTTTGTGATCATGAGGATTCCAGCATTCAACGATTCTTCCTTTCGTAAACATGTCCAATTGGCGTATTTGTGCCATCATTCACCTTGTTTGATGGTTAACAATATTCCTTCGCACAGCAGTTGCACGAAACTTGTCTGAACTGCCTTTGCTGCGTGAATCAGTCTCTCCGCTTTCCGACATGTGCCAGTGTTTCGCTCAGGACATAGTCGACTGAAAAGTTTTGCATAAACCCAATGTTACTTCTTTACCCAATTAATATCCGCAAGAAATTTGGAATAATTTTACGAATATTTACTCCATGTTTTTCGCATTTTACGATTTATGCTTAACTTTTGGACACCAGTGTATATATATATATAGTAAAATATTCAGATAGTGCAAAAAATTATTAAAATTTATATGCATAATTTATATAAAAATTACATTAGATAATTACAGTTTTTGCTTTTAATGAGATTTATAATTTATTGGAATTTATAATTTTGAAGAGAAATCTCCTCCGGATAAAATTAATTTCCATATTTAATGGTGAAAGGCTCATTGATTTTAATACTTCTAGAACAATTTAGATGATTACATCATAATCATATCATCATATATCTTAACATGTAAATATTTCTGAATCATACTTTTAAAATTTTAACTGAAGATAAAAAAACATTCCGATGATATTTCCGTTTTATTCCGTTCCAAAGTACCATTCATGTGGAAATCCTTAAATTCCTTCGAGTCTACATTGCAGGATACATTAGGATATATGGTACAAACAACTGAGACGTATCTCTACAAAAATCATTTTCGCAGGAATGTTTATAACATGTTTGTCTGACAAACTCAGGAAAAAAAGACAAAATATACTTGAAAAGAAGCGGAATTTACTTGAAGCATACTTCACAATATGTTTTCGAGAAAAATATTTACAACAGTTTCGTCAATGGATTGATCAAAGTGCGTTTTCATAAATGCAGCTATACAGAGCATTAGAACAATTAGATTCACGGCGAAGTCAGTGAGAACATTATAAAAGAACTT